>CAUYPK010093859.1:0-17926 GCA_963574355.1 Loris lydekkerianus
AGGCTGCATGGTGGATTACATTCATAGTACCCAAAGACGGGTAAGATCACTCTGCGTTCAGTCAACCTAAGACAGGGACCAAACCATTGATGTTTGTATCCCCATGACGGGTAAGACTAGGGGCTATGTTTATTCGCCATACAAAAAAACAAAAGAGGGAATTGTTGGGCCCTACCATGTGCCTGAGGCCTAGCACAACTTCCCCAGCTTGATTAGAAGTAGATCCATCGAGCTACTTCTGCGTAGCAATGACTCAGCAAGGCCCGGCCTGAAACTGCCTCTACCTAGATACAGCCAAAGTGGCACCATGCCATTGGCCCAACCCTGTCACACACCTCATCCCCTGCCTCCTTTCCCCGCCCCTTCCCCATGCTCTATATAAGCGGCTGCTTGACTCAATAAAGTTGAGTTCCTGCTAAAAACAAACAAACAAACAAACAAAAAAACCCCGAGATATCATCTAACCCCAGCGAGAATAGCTCACATCAGAAAATCTCAAAACTGCAGATGCTGGCGTGGTGTGGAGAGGAGGGAACACTTTACACTGCTGATGGGACTGTAAACTAATACAACCTTTTAGGAAGGAAGTATGGAGAACCCTCAAAGAACTCAAACTAGACCTCCCATTTGATCCTATAATCCCATTACTGGGCATCTACCCAGAAGAAAAAAAATCCTTTTACCATAAGGACACTTGAGCTAGACTGTTAACTGCAGCTCTATTTACAATCACCAAAATGTGCAAACAGCCTCAAGGCCCACTAACCCAGGAATGGATTAACAAGCTGTGGTATATGTACACCATGGAATACTATTCAGCCACTAAAAAAGACGGAGACTTTTGTATTAACCTGGATGAATGTGGAACACATTATCCTTAGCAAAGCATCACAAGAATGGAGAAACAATAATCCTATGCACTCAATTCTGATATGAGGACAATTAATGACCTAGCACATGGTGTGGGGTGGGGGAAGGGGAGAGCAGAGAGAAGGAAGGAGGGTGGGGGTGAGGGTGTCACGGGGAGTGGTACACCTTTTGGGGGTGGAACACTATCACAAGAAGGTCTTTATCTAACACCAGCAGCAATCAATGTAACCTGGTTCTTTGTACCCTCAATGAATCCCCAACAATGAAAAAAAAAAACAAACCCCCCCCAAAAACAACAACAAAAAAGAATTTCTGTACAGCCAGAACACCATATAAACATAGTCACAGAGCATGTTTTAAGAAACGTTAGAAATTTCCAAATGAGTGGCATCCCTTTCAACGTAGCTGCCTTGAAAGTCATTTGTATCTAAAATGTCAATTTATGATTAAATGCAGAAGATATGGCATCAATGAAGATATTTATAAAAACTAGGTGGCAGAAAATGCCAAAAGAGGAATTCCAAAATGGTTTTAAGTCCTGCAATATCATCAGAAAAAGTGATAACCCTGAAAGAAATCTCATTTGGATATGAAATATATAGACTATTCTCTTTTTTTAAAATAACCATGTTCTTTAGGTTATCTAATATAAACTTTCACATACCCTAATACATGTGCTTTTCATAGTTTCAAGTTTAGATCAATTTATGCTTGAAACATGCTCTAGACCCAGTTCAATAACCTTTTCCTCTCATTTTATTTAGGTTCTCAAATCAGATTCCTCTATGATTGAAAAATTTTAATGTACTGGAAACATATTAGGAATAAACTTCCATGCTGGTAGAAAATTTAGAGATGACATTTAATCTACTTCATCCAATTAGTAGCTGAAAAGTTGTTGGATAGCTTTGGAAAAAGACAAACATAATGGCATGAGTACAACTGGCCCTTCTGAAAAAAGCCGGAGAAAATGCTCTAAAGAGCGGATGGCAGTGATTCAAGGGTCTGGCGGTAGAGAGAGGAAGAAGAGCTAAAGCTGTAAGCTACAGAGCCACAGGTGGTCTCCTTTCCTGTATTTCCCAGCTCTTATAACAATGCTTGCCACCTGATAGTCACTTAATAAATACCAGGAAACATTTTCTTAGGGAAACTGCAAGATTTGAACATCCACTATCTATAAATGATGATGGGTAAGAAATAATTTAAATACACAAGTTTATTAACATTCTATACTATACTTGAGAGATCTAAGAATTAAAAGCAAATACCCACATACCAGGTGGTAAATCACTATCACATTTAGTGTGTGCTACAGAAATGTAATGGGCAGAGTGTTTGCAGAATTATAAAAAATCTGGGGGGAGAGGGTTTTGGTATAAATATTAAGAATGGCTAGGCCAGGCCTGGTGGCTCGCTCCTATAATCCCAGCACTCTGGGAGGCTGAGGCTGGAGATTGCCTGAGGTCAGGAGTTTGAGACCATCCTGAGCAAGAGTGAGACCTCCCTCTTTAGAAAAAATAGAAAAAATTAGCCACAAGTACTGGGGCACATCTGTAGTCTCTGCTATTTGGGAGGCTAAGGCAGGAGAACTGGTTGAACCCAGGAGTTTGAAGTAGTTGCAGAGAGCTGGGATGAAGCTACTGCACTCTAGCTGGGGCAGCAGAGTGACACTATGTTTCAAAAAAAAAAAGAAATTGCTTTTGTTATGTCAATCCACTATCTTTTAGACAATGAAAGATGTGGAAAAAATCATAAGTGCAGAGAAGTATTGTTAGAATAAAATAACCCACGAAAAACAGTACTCTGGCTGAAATAATTATATTGGGAAGTCTCTCTTTCTAGAATCGTATTCCAGAAGCATGGAACTATATAAAGAAAATACAAAAATAGAAATAAGATGGTAAAAGAGATAATGGAGGAAGAGGAAGAATGTTAGATAAGTTATGTGACCACTTGAAATTAGAAAGAAAAAAGATTCGGAAGAGCAAAGCGTTAGTTTATTTTGCAACATTGGGAAGAGGCCAGTGAGGTGAAATTACAGCACAACGACTAAGGAAGAGTCGGGCAATGGGAGGTTTTAGTTGAAATGTCACGTTCTGACCTGAGGTTCGACTTCAGGCTTCTGCAATCTGCTTTGTTTTTGGCTTTAGGAGGTGAGAGGAAAATTACTTCCAATAAAACAAGCTTCAACCTATAAATAATGGGGCTAAAGAGAAACAACCGTCAGGACAGAAGAGGCAAGACCAGAAAACGTGCAGGTTTTGATTAGAGCGCGACAGGAGGGCACAGTTGGAGGGGCACTAGGACACTGCTCGCTCCCCTCGCCTGGGGACATCTGACATCTCAGGAGGCAGCGCGGAGACTACAGTGGAAATGGGGAGGTCGACACTCGCGCTCCCGCCGACAGGCACACGCAGGGCCGCGCAGCCTTGAAGGCAGAACCCAGTCCAGGGGGAGTGGGCGGCGAGCCCCGAGACCGAGTGGCGTCTGCGGGAGCGTCGCCGGCGAGGGCGGGGCCGCTGTAGTCAGTCCTTCCGACCCCGCAGGGCCTCCTGCCCGCTGCGCCCAGCCCGAGTGGGCCGTTGGGTCTGGGGAAGGGAAGGCCCTTACCCATGTGCTGCGTGTCCAGCTGCACGGCCGGCATTTCCTTCAGAGGGATGTGGCCGGTCCCGCCGTCTCTGCAGCATCGCAGGCAGCACAACACCGACGCGGCCATCGCGCCGGGACCACTGACTCCTACGCCACCGCCGCCGCCTCCCCTAAACCGAGGCGACTCCGCCCCCCACCGCACGCTCCGCCTTTCGCCCCTGTCCGAGCGCTAGAGGTGTCGGTGGTGGACTCGGAGGCCGGTACAGCGACGTCCCAGGCCGGGAGGGTGCAGTGCAGGCCGAGGAGAGACCGGCTTGGGAGGAAGATGCGGAGCGAGGCGGGCGCGGCGAGCGGCGGGGGCGGGGCCAGGGAGATGGGCGGGGCTAGTGGCTCGACCGGAAGGGCGAACGGGGGACGACGTGCGCCTGGGCGCTCGGGCGTTTGCCTCGCGCTTCCTCGCGCTCTCCCCCGACGCTGACAGGTGAGTACAACTGTCTCCGCGCACCCTACGGGGTGCTCAAATGCTGTGTTTTAAAAACTGTCCCCCCGCCTCACTCCGACGTTGTTTTCGGGGACAAATTGACATTAGTAGATCAGTTTATGTGGAGGGAAGCTAATAAAAATGACCCCCGAGGTTTCCCTTGGCCCTCTCGGGCTGTGCGAGCTTTGCTTCCACGGAGAGCCCGCATCTTCCTCCTGTGGCTGGTCTCTGGAGAATGTCCTCCCATCCTATGTAGATGTGACGCCTGCTGGCGACCGTGCTGGGGCTGTCCCCTGGGGCGCACGTGGGCCCTGCCGCCTTGGCGGTGTGGAGATGCGCGTTACTGGTGCGCGGCGCTGCGCGGTCCGGGGCCTACGCAGGCCACCGGGGCGGGGACCCCTGGGGCGGGGCGTGACGTGGCGTAGGGAGGCCACCCGGGCGGGGCCCCCTGGAGAGGGGCGAGGCCCCCCGGGGAGGGGCGTGGCGTGGCGGATGGAGGCCACCGGGGCGGGGACCCCTGGGGAGGGGCGGGTACCCATGGGGCGGGGCAGGGCGTGACGTGGCGACAGAGGTCACCCGGGCGGGGCCGCTGGATAGGGGCGAGGCCCCCTGGGGAGGGGCGTGGCGTGGCGTATGGAGGCCACGGGGCGGGGACCCCTGGGAAGGGGCGGGGCTGGGACCCCTGGGAGGGGCGGGGGGTGGCGGATGGCGGCCCCGGGGGCGGGGACCCCTGGGGGGTCGGGGCTGGCGTATGGAGGCCCCGGGGCGGGGACCCCTGGGGGGTCGTGGCTGGCGTATGGAGGCCACGGGGCGGGGACCCTTGGGGAGGGGCGGGGACCCCTGGGGCGGGGCAGGGCGTGACGTGGCGTACAGAGGTCACCCGGGCGGGGCCGCTGGAGAGGGGCGGGGCCCCCTGGGGAGGGGAGGGGACCCATGGGGAGGGGCGGGACGTGACGTAGCGTACGGAGGTCACCCGGGCGGGGCCCCTGGGGGCGGGGCGGGGACCCCGGGGGCGGGGCGGGACGGGCGATTCTCGCCCTGCCTCTTCCGGGCTCACCCTCCCCGGTGCACTGGGAATTGTGGGGAGTGTGACGGGAACTCTGCAGGCTGCAGGAGGACGCCGGGGTCCCGGAGGGTGCCTTCCGCCCCTTCACCTGCCGCCACGGTGGAGGCCACTCAGGAGACCGTTGTCCATCATCTCCCTTCCCATTTACGTCATCCTTCCGTGGAAGATTTTATGTTTTCAGACGTAAGTGACAGATACTGCTTGGCGTGCGGAGATGGTCTGGGACGACCTCCAGAAGTAACCTGACCCAAACCTCGGTTCCCAGATCGGTTTTCATCCTGAGCGCTGCTCCGGGGACTCAAGTCCTGGGAAAGCGGACATAAGTGCCCGCGGGTTAAGTGATGGGTTCCCATATGTGACTTTCTAATGATCTTTCTTGATTCCTCTCCATAGAATAAAGGACATTTTTCTGGTTCCTGAGTCTCTTTGCTGACTACAAATGATGGTTTCATTGCAATACGAAGGGAAATATCCCTTTTGGGTACTTTGAGATTTAGTTACCAGAGAATTAATAAACAAGGTGATTATTAAACTGATCCCTACTTCCTATAAAGTATTTTCTTGGTAGTCATTTCACACATGAAATGCTTCTTTTACTGAAAACCATTTTTCTGGGAGGGGGAGTGGATTGCTGGAGAGAATTTTTTTCTGCCTTTCACGTATATATATAATTGAATTCTTGCAAGGTTTCCAGGTCGATATAGTCTCCATTTCACAGGTCAAGAAATAGGCTTAGAGAGATTAAATAACTTGTGCAGCTTCAAATGAGTTAGGAAATAAACAAGGTAGGATTCAAAGCTCACTAGTCTGACTCCCAAGTCTGTATTTTCTCAAGCAAATTATGCTGCCTCTCAAATTCAAGTTCTAACTCTTGTAATTAATTCTGTAATTCTCTTAAACATGCTTTCAGTTCAGAATGTTGATTTGCACTTTGTATGTTTCATCCATCTCCATATTGGATATAAGCTGACGTAACTCAGGTATAGATGTTGAAATAAAATTAGTTGTTATCCAGCACTCTGGGAGGCCCAGGCTGGTGGATCGCCTGAGCTGACGAGTTGGAGACCATCCTGGGCAAGAGCCAGTCCCCATCTCTAAAAACAGCCAGGCATTGTGGCGGGTACCTGTAGTCCCAGCTACTCGGGTGGCTGAGGCAAGAGAATTGCTTGAGCCAGAAGAGTCGGAGGTTGCTGTGAGCTATGATGCCACCGCACTCTACTGAGGGTGACAGAGACTCCATCTGAAAAAAAAAAATTAGTTGTTATAAGGTAAAATATTTGTTCAGAAATATTATGAAAAGAAGTACATGTATTAAATGTGTAATGAACATTTAGTCCATTCAAGATAGTCAAATCTTCGATGAAAAGCCATCCTCTTAGATGGCTGTGAATTGGCCATTACTGTTAAGAGAGGCAGAAGGGACATGTTCTTTCCTGACTGGAAAAGTAATTTGCTAAGGTATTTGGCCCCCATTGTAGCAACCTGAGTGTGCTTAGCAGAATGAAACAAGCAAAACTCATTAGCCCCTGAAACAGACTTTCCTGTTTTGGCAGGTGAATGCCATCCAGAAAGAAAGACTTTTTCTTCCTGATATCTGGGATTTTTTCATATATTCATTATTACTTTCAAAGCAATTATCCTTTCTTTTGGAAAAGCACAATATTAAAGATATTTTGACATCTTCCACAGCTATCAATTTAAATAACAATCACAAATAATGCCTACAAAAAGTTTCTCAAGGTCGTTTATCTAAGTTAAAAGCAGTAACAAAGAATGACTACTTGAAAAAACCAAGTCTGTCTGCTTCCATGACATGCCAGGAACTTGAGAACTGATAGGACAATAAAGTAAAGCTTGTGCTTCAGAGCTGAGTTTAACATTACACTTCGGATTCCTTTAATGGTTTTATGCCAGGCAGACATCTCTTAGTGAATTTACTACTTTATACTGAGTGGTACAAAATAGTTTCTTCTTAAAATTTCAGTAATCAATTATTAAGCCAAACAGTTTTGGGGGAGGACTAATCCAAGCTGTATTTGCGATTTCATAAAAATCAGAAACCTTAACAAGAAATCCGTATTTCTAAAAGCTTAACTATTTCTGGAGCCTTGATCTATTTGTTATAATTTTGAGTAATAATAACTGACATTTATATAGTGCTTACTATTTCTAGGTACTGTTCTAAGAGGATTTTTTTTTTTTTTTTTTTTTTTTGAGACACAGTCTCACTTTCACTTGGGCTTAAGTGTCATGGCTTCAGCCTAGCTCATAGTAACCTCAAACTCCTGGGCTTAGTTGATCTTCCTGCTTTATTTTCCCCAGGTGCTGGGACTATAGGTGCCTACCACCATACCTGGATAATTTTTCTATTTTTAGTAGAGATGAGCTCTCACTCTTGCTCAGGCTGGTCTTGCATTCCTGAGCCTGAGTAATTCTCCCACCTTAACCTCCCAGAGTGCTAGGAATACAAGTGTGAGTTACCCTGCTTGGCCCGTTCTGTTTTTTAATAAACTAATTTGATCCTTTTAACAACCATATGAGGGAAAAACTATCCTCCACAGATGAGGACGCTGAGGCAAAAGAAATGTAAGATGTGTACTCAGACCAATTTAATTAATGAATATAGATGCAAAAATTTACAATAAAATTCTAGCCAATAGATTATAGCTACATATTAAAAAATAATTCATCACAATCAAGGTTTCCCAGGGATAGGCTGGTTTAACATAAGCATATCCATAAATGTAATTACCATATCAACAGAAGCAAAATCAAAGACCACATGATCCTCTCAATAGATGCAGAAATAGCATTCAATAAAATTCTAATTCTTTTCTAATTAGAACACTTAAAAATATAGGCATACGTGGCACATTTCTTAAACTGATTGGAGCCATCTGTGACAAACCCACAGCTAATATTATACTTAATGGAGTAAAACTGAAAGCTTTTCCACTTAGAACTTACCAGACAAGGTTGTCCTCTGTCATGACTGCTATTCACCATAGTGCTAGAAGTTCTAGCTAATACAATCAGGCAAGAAAAGGAAATAAACGGCATCCAAATGGGGCAGAAGAAGTCAAACTATCCCCTTTTTGTGGACGGTATGATCTTAGAGAATCCCAAAGCCTCAACCACAAGACTCCTGGAAGTGATCAAAAAATATGGTAATGTCTCAAGATATAAAATCAGTGTCCATGAATCAGTAGCCTTTGTATATGCCAATAACAGCCAAGATGAAAAGCTAATCAAGGACACAGTTCCTTTCACGGTAGCTTAAAAAAAAAAAAAAAAAAGAAATACTTAGGAATACACCTCACAAAAGAAGTGAAGCATCTCTACAAAGAAAATTATGAAACCCTAAAAAAAGAAATAGCAGAAGATATTAACAAACAGAAGAACATACCATACTCATAGCTGGGAAGAATCAACATTTTTAAAATGTCTATACTTGCCAAAGCAATCTACCCATTCAATGCAATTCCCATTAAAATATCATCATCATACTTTCAAGATTTGAAAAAAATAGTCTTTCATTTTGTATGGAACCAGAAAAAAACCTGTATAGCCAAGGCAATTCTTAGTAATAAAAACAAAGCTGGGGGTATCACCCTACCAGACTTTTGGCTATAATACAAGGCCATAGTGATCAAAACAGCATGGTATTGGCACAAAAATAGAGACATTGACATTTGAAACCGAATAGAAAACAAGGAGATGAAACTGACAATCTAACAGCCACCTGACATTTGACAAGGGAATCAAGAACATACACTGGGGGAAAGAATCCCTATTCAATAAATGGTGTTGGGGAAACTGGATAACCACAAGTAAAAGATTAAAACTGGACCCACACTTCTTACCATTTACAAAAATTGATTCAAGATGGATAAAAGATTTAAATTTAAGTCACGAAACAATAAAAATCCTTGAAGAAAGTGTGGCAAAAACACTTGAAGATGTTGGCTTGGGGAAAGATTGTTGTGAAGACTTCCATGCCAATTGTAACAACAATGAAAATAAACAAATGGGACTTAATTAAACAGAAAAGCTTCTTTACAGCTACGGAGACAACCACCAAAGCAAATAAGACAACCTACCCAATGGGAAAGGATATTTGCATATTAAGAATGGGACAAAAGCTTGATAAGTAGGATCTACAGAGAACTCAAATTAATCAACAAAAAAGAACCAACAATCCTATGTATCACTGTGCAAGAGACATGAATAGAACCTTCTCTAAAGAAGACAGATGAATGGCTAACAAACATATGAAAAAATGCTCATTGCCCCTAATCATCAGCAAAATGCAAATCAAAACTACCCTGAGATACCACCTAACCCCAATGAGAATGGCCCACATCACAAAGTCTCAAAGCTGCAGATGCTGGTGTGGATGTGGAGAGAAGTGAACACTTACACTGCTGGTGGGACTGCAAACTAACACAACCTTTTTGGAAGGAAGTATGGAGAATCCTGAAAGAACTCAAATTAGACCTCCCATTTGATCCTGCAATCCCATTACTAGGCATCTACGCAGAAGAGAAAAAATCCTTTTATTATAAGGACATTTGCACTAGATTGTTTATCGCAGCTCAATTTACAATCATCAAAATGTGGAAACAACATAAATGCTTACTAACCCAGGAGTGAATTAATAAGCTGTGGTATATGTACACCATGGAATACTATTTAGCCATTAAAAAGATGGAGACTTCACATCTTTTGTATTAACCTAGATGTAAGTGGAAAACGTTATTCTTAGTAAAGCATCACAAGAATGGAGAAGCAATCTAATGTACTCAATCCTAATATGAAGGCAGTAGATGAGCTAAAGCATGGTGTAGGGTAGGAGAATGAGGGAGGGGAGGAGGAAGGGAGATGGGAGTCAGTGTATGGCACACCTCTTGGGGGTGGGACACAATTATAAGAGGGACTTTATCTAACAAATGCAATCAGTGTAACCTAATTCTAAGGTGAGGTAAAGGGAAGGGACTCAAAGCTGCAGACAATGAGGGATGGCTGAATTCAAACCCAGACTTTCTGGCTCAGGGGTCTGTGTTCTTAACCACTCTACTAACTGCATCCCTATGATGTTACATTTAAGAATAAATTCCTAATTTTTATTTGTTTTCTTCTATCGTCTTACCTCATAAATTAACACTTAAATTTACCTGGCATTAATTATACTCATTTAACATGGATATCCTGAATTATAAAGTATATTACCTATATTCCACAAACAAAAACAAATAAGAAAGATAACATGAGAACTTTGTCTTGCAACAGATTTCCAGTAGCCAGTTAGCATTACCTATGAACATTTTGAAGGAATGTTTGTTTGTTTTTTTAAATGAGACAGGGTCTTGCTCTGTTGCCCAGCCTGGTGCACAGTGGTGTGTCCACATCTCCCAGGGTCAAGCAATCCTTCTGCCTTAACCTCTGGAGTAGCTGAGACTACAGGTGCATGTTGCCATACCTGGGGAAGTTTCTTTTTTTAGAGACATGGTCTTGCTATGTTGCCCAGGCTGGTCTCAAACTGCTGGGCTCAAGCAATCCTCCTACTTTGGCCTCTCAAATTCCTGTAATTACTGGTGTGAGCCACCCGCATCCAGCCTACGAGTGTTCTTAAGGAGTGTCTCTATTTGAAGAAAAGGCTATTTATTTTTATTTGTTTCTGAGACAGAGTCTCACTTTGTCACCCGTGGTAGAGTGCTGTCGCGTGATCGCTCGCAGCAACCTCAAACTCGTGGGCTCAAGTGATTCTCTTGCCTCAGCCTCCCATGTAGCTGGGGCTACAGGCTCCCACCACAATGCCTGGCTATTATTTTAGAGACGGGGTCTGGCTCTTGCTCAGGCTGGTCTTGAACTGTGAGCTCAGGCGATCCACCTGCCTGGGTCTCCCAGAGTATTGGGATTACAGGCGTGAGCTACCGTGCCTGGCCAGAAAAGGCTAATTAAAATACTTTTAATTGCTAAGACAGCTAAGGCAGATTGGAGACTTGGAAAATACAAAGATAGCACTAGGAAGAAAAGAAAAGATGGGGCAAAGTAGAAGAATTTGAAAAAGGTACAGAAAAATAACAGTAGAAGATAAAGCAGAACAATTTTTTAAATATTAAAAAAGAAGAAAAAGAAACCAATAGTGAGTGTTCTATACAAAAGTCCTGGGGAATAAAAAATATATTTTACCAAAAGCTTTCAATCTAGAAGAACTGTGCCTTATTTTTATTGATTTTTTTTTTTTTTAAGACAGTCTCACTTTGTCACCCTGGATAGAGAGCTGTATCGTCACAGCTCACAGCAACCTCCAACTCGAGCTCAAGTGATTCTCTTGCCTCAGCCTCCCAAGTAGCTGGGACCACAGGCACCTGCCACAACGCCCAGCTATTTTTAGAGACAGAGTCTTGTTCTGGCTCAGGCTGGTCTCCAACCTGTGAGCTCAGGGCAATCCACCAGCCTCGTCCTCCTAAGTGCTGGTATTACAGGCAGAAGCCACCGTGCCCAGCCACCTGTGCCTTATTCTGTTTCCCTTCAATGAAGATAATCAAGCAGGCTGTCACAAACCAGGGGGAGTTCTGTGATCCCTGCCAACCTCAAGTTCCCTCACCCCAAATGCAGCTATCTTAGTGCACTTCTAAATGCCTTTTCCTTACCAATTAAGGTAGCAAGTACCACTGTTGCAATAATTAGGAAAAAGGGATGCTAAGGAGACAAGAAGGAGGCAAGGCTAACAGCACCAAAGTAGTTTTTGCATTATCAGAAGAAGTAAAGGAAGATGAGGTTAAGTTAGTTCCTGGATCTAAACTCCTTCTCAGTAGGCAGGGACTTTGCAGAAAGTTGCTGTGAGAAGTATTCTGTGCAAAATTTTCATGGCAAAGGTGAAGCTACATGATATGGTATTCAGGGAAGAAGTTTGGAAAACACTGAGCTGTGCCGAATAGTTCGAGTAGAAGCTTCTCAGAGCACTTCAAGTGGTTTTGTACCTTTGGACGGCAATAGGGCAAGGAAGCAAGAAGTCACCTTGGTTATAAAAATCAAAAAGCACCCAACGTTTACAGAAAGGACCAGACATGAGAAACATACTTCTTAGCGTATATACTATCTGCAACAAAACAAAATTATAAATATCTTGTTGAAGTTGTGAGAAAGATCATAAAAATATTCCCAGTAGCAAGGAAGGGCATATGGATTATTAAAGTGTATCCAATATTACTAATTTGAGATCCATACAATGTCTTTTAGTCTCTGTAATTTTATTTTTGTGAATGTAAAAATGTGAAATTTTTCTAAAGGTTCCACCCATGGACACATTCCTCCAAAAACTATTTTCTCAATAATGGTCCTGCACATGAATATCTCAAATACAGGGGCTGTCAAAAACTTGATTTTTCTTTTGAGAATGAACTTTCATACTTGCATTTGTAAAACAAGTGTGTCTGTGGTTGTGAATGTGATGCTGAGTTGGATTATGCAGGACTGGGAACAACCACTAGGCCTGTAGACCCCATAACCTGAGTTACAGGGAATATGAGACTACTTAAAATTATTGGTGAAAGTTTATAAAACTCTGGATTATCTGAAAACTATTCAAACAAACACCTGTGAGAGCCAGGTGTGGTGCTGCACTTCTCAGCTACTCAGAAGGCTGAGGATGGAGGATCACTTGAGCCCAGGAGTTCCAGATCAGCCTGAGCAATAGTGAGACTCTGTTTCCATAATAAATAGAAAAACTAGCAATGATTGTGCCTGTGAATAGGCACTGCACTCCCAGCTGGGCAACGTAGTGAAACCCTGTCTCCTCAAAAGAACCTCCAAAATCCCATAAAATCACTTGGAGATACCAGCAGTGAGAAAGAGATGCTCCAGGGTTATGTTATGGGCAAGAGAAAACAGACTTTTTAGGGTAGGAAAACAGACTTGCAAAGCATTGGATAAAGCCAGGTGTGGTGGCTCACACCTGTAATCCCAGCACTCTGGGAGGCCGAGGCAGAAGGATCACTTGAACTCTGAAGTTTGAGACCAGCCTGAGAAAGAGCAAGACCTCATTTCTGCTAAAAATAGAAAAATTAGCTGGACATCATGACCTGTGCCTATAGTCTTAGCTACTTGGAAGCCTAAGGCAGAAGGATCACTTGAACCCAGAACCCAGGAGTTTGAGGTTGCTGTGAGCTAGGTTGATTCCCCAGCACTCTAACCTGGGCAACATAGTGACACTATTAAAACAAAACAAAAACAAAAAAGACAAAAAACTACCCCCTCCCAGAATTGAGTATAATTAAAAATACTTTTTTCTTATGCAAAGATATTCCAAACTGTTAACCAAATGCTTTAAGAATTATTTTATATCTCTTGTTAAGGAGGTAAACTTTCTGTTTGTAGCTATCATGTCTCACACCTAATGCAGATATAAATCCATATCACATATTTAATGCAGTCCATTAAAAGAGATGTGTGCTGGGTGTGGTAATGATAAATGTTATTACCTATAATCTGACCACTTTGGGAGGCCAAGGCATGAGGTTTGCTTGAGGGCGGGAGTTTAAGACCAGCCTGGGCAATAGCAAGACCCGGTCTCTATAATAAATTTAAAAATTAGCCAGGTGTAGTGATATGTCCCTCATCTACTTGGGAGGCTGAGACAGGTGGGTCCCTTGAGCCAAGGAGTTAGAGGCTACAGTGAGCTCTGATGATACCACTGCATTCTTGTCCTGGCAACAGAGCAAAACCCTGTCTTTTTTTTTTTTTTTTTTTTTTTGCAGTCTTTGGCTGGGGCCGGGTTTGAACCTGCCATTTCCCGTATATGAGGCCAGCGCCCGACTCCTTTAAGCCACAGGCACCACCCAAAACCCTGTCTTTAAAAAAAAAAAAAAAAAAAGTGACATTTTAGAAATGAGGAGAGAAGTTAGGAAGATACTTGTATTTTTTTAGAAGAAAAAGAAAAATTCCATTGTATATGCTCTTAATTCATTGATGCCTATTATATTGTAAGTACTTAGTAAATATTTATAAAAATGAGTGATATTATAATTATGCCTCATTTCATCTAAAACCCAGAAAGTAGGATGTAAACTGAATTCTTAGAAAAAGATTTCTATACTATATGCACTAGAAATCCCAGACTTTCGGAGGCTGACATGGGAGGACTGCTTGAGGCCAGGAATTTGAGACCAGCCTGGGCAATATAGCAAGACCCCGTCCCTGCTTTATCTATATTCACATATGGATATATATATAGACAGATATAAAATTACCTAGGTGTGGTGGCATGTGTTTTTAGTCCTAGATACTTGGGGGGCTGAGGCAAGAGGCCTGCTTGAATGCAGGTGTTCAAGGCTGCAATAGCTGTGATTGGGCCAGGCCAGTCTGTTGGGAGATAGAGTGTGATCCTGTCTCAAAACAAAACAAAACACTGGGGCAGGTTGTTGTATAAAGGAATCCTATATACAGAATTTCTTAAAATTATTAATAGCTTTGGGCAGTGCCTGTGGCTCAGTGGGTAGGGCGCCAGCCCCATACCAAGGGTGGCGGGTTTGAACACAGCCCTGGCCAAATTGCAAGAAAAAAATAGCCGGGCGTTGTGGCAGCTGCCTATAGTCTCAGCTACTACGGAAGCTGAGGCAAGAGAATTGCCTGAGCCCAGGAGTTGGAGGTTGCTGTGAGCTGTGATGCTATAGCACTCTACCACGGGTGATAAAGTGAGACTCTATCTCTAAAAATAATAATAATAATAATAATAGCTTTATTGAAATACAATTCACACACCATAGAATTCAATCTTTTAAAGTATTGAATGAATCATATCAATCCATGTAACAAAACTGTACTTGTACCCCATAAATCTATAAAAATATTTTTTTAAAGATAAAAGAAAAGTGTATGATTCAAGGGCTTTCATTATATTTCAAGTAATACAGTAATTGCCAAGAAGAAACCTCAGGCCGTTAGCAGCTCCTGCCCATTGCGCCCTACCCTGCGCTGTGGAAACCACTGACTGACTGTCTGACTGTGTGCTTTTGCCTGCGTTTCATATAAACGAGATTGCACAGTACGAGTCTTGTTCAATATGTAGCTGCTTCGCTAAGCACAGCGTTTTCAGGGCCCTCCGCGTTGCGCGTATATCAGTAGCTTCTTCCCTTTTTGTGGTCAAGTAACACTTCACTGTATGGATATGCCAGATTTTTTCTGTGTATTAGTTGACAAACATTTGGGTTATTTCTGCTATTTAGCAATTATGAAGAAAGCTGCTGTGAACATTCACGTATAGGTTTTGGGTGAATATGTGCTTTGAATTCACTTGGTTGTATGTCTAGGAGTGAAATTGGTGGATCATATGGTAACTTTAGATTTAAATGTTTGAAGAACTGCCAAACTGTTTTCCAAAGTGGCCATTAACGATCCCACAAGCCAAGCGTGAGGGTGCCAGCTTCTCTACCTCCTTGCCAAAGCTTGTTACCATCTGTCTTTTTATTTTAGCCATCGTGGCCGTTGTGAGTTTGATTTGCATTTCCATACTGACCAGTAAGGCCGAGCATCCTCTCATGTGGTCATCAGCTATTTTGTTGTCTTCTGTGGATATCTATTCAGAGCCTTTGCCCATTTTAAAATTTGGGGTTTTGTTGTCCTCCTCCTCCTCAAGTTGTAACAGTTCTTGATATGTTTTTGGATATAAGCCCCTTATCAGATATGTATTTTCCAAAGATTTCTTTTCCATTCTGTGGGTTGTCTTTTAACTATTAATGGTAGCTCTTTGAAGCACGACATTAATTTTGACAGAGTCTTATTTATCTATTGTTTCTTTTGTCACTGGTACGTTTGTGTTTTATGTATGAACTTGACGGGGTTAAGGAGTATGTGTGAAACATCATTTCTGGAGGTGTCTATAGTATTCGAGTTAGTAGACTGAGTGTGAGTGGGCCCAAAGAGAGCAAAAATGGGGAGGAATCTCTTCTTCTGCACCATACCCATCTTCTCCAGCCCTTAAGTTCCTGGTTCTTGGGACTCAAATCTTCAAACTCAAACTGAATTATGCCACTAGCTCTCTTGATTGCAGACAACATATCCTGAGACTTATCCACCTCCATGATTGAGTGAGGGAACTCCTGTTACAACAATTCTCTTACATATTTATATATATTTTATTGGTTCTGTTTCTCTGGAGAACCTTGACTAATATAGTGTTATATCTAAGAAACTATTGTCTAATCCAAGATCAAGGAAATTTACTTCTATGGTTTGTTTGTTTCTGAGATAGGGTCTGACACTGTTTTCTGGGTAGAGTGCATACCTCACTGCAACCTCCAACTTCTGGGCTCAAGTGATCTCCTGCCTCATCCTAAGTAGCTGGGACTACAGGCACAAACCTCCCTGTCTGACTAATTTTTCTATTTTTTGTACGGATGGGGTCTCGCTTTGCTTAGACTGATCTCAAACTGCTCTTACCTCAAGGGATCCTCCTGCCTTGGCCTCCCAAAGTGCTAGGATTACAGGTGTGAGCCACCAAACCTGCCTTCTTTGTTTACCTATAAGAGTTATATTCTTCAGTTCTTACGTTTGACTCTGATACATTTTGAGTTAATTTTTGTATGTGGTGTGGAGGGGTTTAACTTCATTCTGGTGCAGATAGATACCCACTTGTCTGTGCACCAGTTGTTGAGAGGACTGTTCTTCCCTCTATTTCATTGTCTCGGCACCCTTCCTAAAATTTACACACAACTTTGTAACCCAGACTAACAAAGATTTTATTTGACTACAAAGAATAACCATTCTTGGTTTAATCTTTGTAAATGAGGGAGTCAGAAATCAAACACCAAGATTTAGAAAATACCTGCGTGCATGGCTTATGGTCCTAAAGACTTCTGGGAGTTTTTGTATTGACTGTTAATTGTATAGTTAACTTTGTGAAAGTGAGTGGCAAAGTCACGTTCTCTCCCTAAACCTTCAAGTGAGCCTCCATCTCTTAATCAGTCCTGATCTCTCCCATGGAATCTCTGCTCAGTTCTGTAGGTTCTTCATCCTGTTTCTGGTCTTCACTTCACTAGGAACTCTTTAATCCACTGGTTCTTATCCTTATCAGAATCAGACCTAAGGTTTCTTTTTATATAACTAATACTTTGTAATGTCCTCTTTACTCTCCTGAAATGTAATTCATAGATAATGTGTCTACATAGACAATTTCTATGAAATCAATAGAATGCCCTTACTCTAAAATAAAGAGGCATACATTCATTTGTTAAGTGTTCAACAGTATCTTGGAGATCATGTTCTTTGATAACTGTCAGAGACTAGGGTATGGATTGCGGACAGAAACTAGTACAAAAGGTAAAACAGTTTTATGGGAGACTTCTCAGGATAATTACATTAATAGGCACAAAGTCAATACTATAAAATTAGTTGAGATGAATGAGTGCAGAGATTTTATTATATGTCATTTGTTAACAATATTGTTTTAAAAATGTCTCGTTATGATACATACATATATTTAATTTTTTATTGTTAAATCATAGCTGTGTACATTAGTGCTATCAAGGGGTACAATGTGCTGGTTTCATATACAATCTGAAATATTCTCATCAAACTGTTCAACGTAGGCTTCATGGCATTTTCTTAGTTATTGTATGTAGACCTTTGTATTCTGCCTTTAGTACGTTTCACCTGTACCCATTCTAAGATGCACCATAGATGTGGCCCCACCCATTACCCTCACTCCATCCTAACCTCCCCCCTCCCTTCCCCTTCCTTGGCCCTTTCCCCATAGTCTTGTGGTATAGTTGAGTTATAGCCTTCATGTGAAAGCTATAATTTAGCTTCATAGTAGGGGTGAGTACATTGGATACTTTTTCTTCCATTCCTGAGATACTTTGCTAAGAAGAATATGTTCCAGCTCCATCCATGTAAACATGAAAGAGGTAAAGTCTCCA
>CAUYPK010093861.1:0-27588 GCA_963574355.1 Loris lydekkerianus
GGCTATAACCCAACTATACCTCAAGACTATGAGGAAAGGACCAAGGAAGGGGAAGGGAGGGGGGAGGTTTGGGTGGAGGGAGGGTGATGGGTTGGGCCACATCTATGGTGCATATTTTTATCTATAAAAAAAAAAAAAAAAAAATGGAACTTGTATTTAAAACACATAGGAGCCAATCTGGAAGACCTCCCAGTGTCCAAAGCAACAAAAGAAGCTCCTCAAAAGGGTTATACTATAAAGAATAAAATAAATAAACATCATAAGTTAATATTGATATAAAAAACTGAACACATAAATGGGCAAGAAGGAACAAACCTTACAGAAGAATTCCAAATAATACAGTAAATGTATAATATTAATAGATCCTACCTCTAGGGGGTGAAGTTTCACTCCCTTCCCTCTGAATGTGGGCTGGATTTAGCAACTTGCTTCTAAAATGCAAAGTAGGAAAAGAAAAAGGAGCAAGTAGTGGAGAAATCCGGTTCACTCCAGCAGTGCTGAGTGATGTTGACACCATGTAGCCTCTGATAGGACGTGATGTGCAGGCCACATCATCTCGTGGTGTCCTTCCAAACATCCCATAACCCTAGGCTAATCATGAGAAAACTTCAGACAAACACAAATTGAAAGGCATTCTGCAAAATCACTGAGGACTTGTCTTTAACCTGGAAGGTCATGAAAAACAAGAAAAGAATGAGAAGCTGTCACAGGTTGGAGAATGCTAAGGAAACATGACAACCAAATGTAATATAGTATCCTGGACAGGATCCTGGAACAGAAAAATGACATTAGTGGAAAAACTGAAGAAATCCAAATAAAGTCTGTGCTTTAGTTAGTAGTATTTTACCAATGTTAATTTCTTAGTTTTGACAAGTGTACTGTGGTTATGTAAGATGTTACCATTAGGGAAACTTGGGTGAAGAGTATACAGGAACACTCTGTTCTATCTTTGTAGCTTTCCTATAAATCTATATTAAAAGTTTAAAAAAATGTCTTAAATGACTAAAAGGCCAGAGTACAAAAGGAAGTAGATAATACACACGTAGAATAAATAAGCAGAGAATAATGGAAAGTTGGATGAGAGAATTGGCATTCCACAGATATTTTCCTTCTCCAGAAAGTTGTCCAGATCCTCTTAGGTCATCTGGATTTTGGACACTTTGCCACAGTCAAGCATAGAGTGACAATGGTCTGGGTGTGTGATGAAGTCAGAAATTCTACCTAAAAGTTTGGCATTGGGTAATTAAGTTTAAAACACTTTGAGAACATCTCAGAAGACCAATATAGATGAAATTTTAAAAACTGAATTAATGATGTTTTCTTGTTATCTAGCTTTTTTCTCCAAGGTCTTAAGGCTTTGCTACCAAAGAGGTTTTCTCTCTTCATTTGTTGAAGGAATTTTGCTCTGGGGTTGTGCCAATAATATAGGAAAAATCTAGGAACCATTCCATTCGTTTTCAAAATTGATACCCACTTGTGTATTCCTGCTGGGAGAGGGGTTAGACTTTTAAGTAATGTGGAAGTAGTGGCCTAAAAGACAATTCAAGTGATTTCCATCCCAGGATGATGTATTATTTTAAAATTCTCTTTTAGACATTCCTTTTTAGCTAGGGTATGGTGGCTCATGCCATTATTCCCAGCATTTTGGGAATCCAGTGCTGAAGATCACTTGAGCCTAGGAGTTTAAGACCAGTCTGGGCAACATAGCAAGACCTTGTTACTACAAAAAATTTAAAAAGTACCTGGGCATAATGGAGTATACCTGTGGTCCCAGACAAGGCAAGAGAATTGCTTGACCCCAGAAGTTTGGGGCTACATTGAGCTATGATTGTACCACTGCACATCAGCTTAAGTGACAAAGCAAGTCTCTATCTCAAAGAAAAGGAAAAAAAGAAAGAAAAAAAGAGTTCCTTTTTATGTTAAGCATACCTCTTGCCAGCCCCTGTATTTTTATGTTAAGCATAACTCTTGCCAGCCCCTGTATTTTTTGCTTTGTATGTGATGGTGTGAGTATGGTAGGTGTCATATATTGGATTCCCTAGGAAACAGACTTACAGTCTCTTAGATATGCATGCAAAGGGTTTATTGGGAAGTGAGGGGTGAGGGGTAAGGGCTGAACTGTGATGCAGTTGTAACCAGCAGTCTCAGACAAATGCACAGATAATGCTGGAGCTAAGATAGCCCTTTATATTTGAACAAGTTGATAAAAGAGAATGAGGCTCCAACCTGTAACTAATTACTGGGTATATGCCAGTCAGTGGTATAAACTTGGATAAAACAGCTCCCTTTCATAAAGGGAAATTGCTGGGGCGGGATTAGGGTATTAATTGTCAACAACCAATACTTTGCAAGTAGAAAAATAAACACTATGACCCTGGAAGGGGATATCAGAGGCATAGCAGAGCATTCCACCATTGCACAACTTAAACATTCTTTCAGTAGAGTTAAACCCATCTGGAAACAACCTCAGTATTTTGGTTGGTTTCTCTTTTATGGGAAAAGCAACAATATTGCTTTTGGGGTGCTACAGCCCCACGACTATAGCTGATCTCAAAGCCAAAACTGGTGCTTTTTATTTCCTTTTTTTTTTTTTTCCCACCCATTCTAAATTCCTTTCACTCTTAGTTAAATCTCTGATGGTCTTGATGGCTAAGCTGGTAGGTCTACCAGTCTTTATCCTTGAGTGCTTTGAGATACTGGTCACCACGCTTATCTCAGGTCATGGCTGCTGCCTAATGACTAATGTCATTTTTCTGAAAATCGGTCAGAAAAATACCCAAAGATGCTTCAGTATCACCTCTGTGCCAAAATATTCTCATCCCTATTGTGGGATCCCAATTACTACTCCCAGGACAGTGACTCCTTTCCATTCATGGTATAAGGAGATTAGAGTGACTGAGAAGCAGTGGTAGCTTACAGTTTAATAGGATTCTCACTATGTCCCCTGGTGGAAATAACCATCCCTTTTAAACCCACAAAGCCTAGAGATGCAGGGACAGAAAGCAGAACTTCCCCAGGTCAAACAGTAATGCTATACCACTTCCAGGTTCTTAGAAATTTTCCTAGGGAATATGTGTTATTGACTTGGGGTAAAAATTACACCCTGGAGAATGACATTTGATTCTATTAGGGTATCTTCTCCAAAATTGTCAAAAAGTGCTTTCCTGTCAAAAGGTGCTTTCCTGTGAAAAGATTATTCCCGAAGCCCAGAAGTTTCTGTGGTGAGGAATATGATAAAACTAGAGGATCCAAAATGGCAGTATAGAAGCGAGCTGGCTTTACTACCCCCCACAGAAAAACAAAACCAAATATAGAGCACAGAGATCCCCAGCAGTAACCCAGAACTCATATGTGAGGAAGAGATATTTCCTGGAGCCATGGATAACTAAAAAAATTCCAAGCAGATAGTAAGAGAATCAGATATCCACATCTGTAATGTCCTTCCCCCAATTTTCCCAGCACTAAGTATGTAAAAATTTCCCCCTAGTCATGGATTCTTCACTGGAAGAGGTAATATGAAGGAGGACAACCACTTTTCCTGCCATTCAGAGTACCCTGGCAGGAGACTTATCTTTACATCAACCCATGGGAAGCATCAGGAGTACATGAAGGGAGAAATATCCCTGAGAACAGCCATAGACAAAGGGAAGAAACAAGATTGTCATCCCAAACCCTTAAAACTCTGCTGTCTAATCTAGCCAAAGGAGATGCCTAATCAGAGTAGCTATTCAGCAGCACCACACTGGGTATTCCATAGGTCACCTGGACACTAACCCCTTACCAGCCTTCACACACTATTGAGATATCCCCTTTGGGACCTTTTCTAGCCCAGATAGGTGGCACTCTGACTGTATACTAAAACAAAACAAACCTAAGTTTAAGGCACCCTGTAGAACCATAAAGAAGGTAGGGACCGAGTCGGAGGGGAAAAAAGGAAGAAAATCAGCTGGTAAATTGCAAAGAATTCAAAAGCAAACATATCCTATAACAACACAAACAAGTTAGAGAAGACGGGAATGCATAATTCTTCAACACAAAGATATAGATGTACATTCACGAGAAATAGCAGCAAACAGAGAGAACCATGACTTCTTCAGATGGACAAAGCAAGTAACCAGTGACTGACCCCAATGAGACAGCAATATGTGAGCTCTCTGACCAAGAATTCAAAATAGCAATTTTAAGAAAACTCAGAAATCTCCAGAAGAACATGTGAAAGAAATTCAGAAATTTATTAGAAAAATTTAGCAATAATATTAAAATAAGAAAATCAAAGCAAAATCTTAGAACTGACAAATACATTTGATGCACTTAAAAATTCTTTAGATGTTCTCAAGAACAGAGTAAATTAATCAAGGGAAAGAATCCGTGATCTCAAAAATAGGCTATTTGGTAATACATAGTCAGAGAAGAAAAAAGAAAAAAAGTGAACAAGAATGAAGATTGCCTATAAGATACAGAAAATTACATCAAAAGACCAAATCTGGGAGTTATTGTTGGTCAAGAGGAAGTTGTACAATAGCAAGGGGTAGTAAGAATATTCAAATAAATAATAACAGAAAGCTTTTCAAAACTAGAGAAAGAAATAACTATCCATGTGCAGGAAGGTCAGTGAACACCAAACACACTCAACCCAAATAAGACTCCCCCAAGACATATAATAATAAAACCCTCAAAGGTTAAGAACAGAGGATCCTAAAAGCAGCAAGAGAAAAGAAGTAAATAACAAAGGAGCTCCAATTTTTCTGGCAATTTACTTCTCCACAGAAACCATAGAGAACATGTGAGAGTAGAACATTTTCAAAGCACTAAAAGAAAAAAAAAACAAAAACTGCTAACCAAGAACACTGAATCTAGCAAAGTTATTCTTCAAATATGAAGGAGAGAGAGTCTTCCCCAGATAAACAAAAGGCTGAAAGAATTCACCAGCAGTGGACCCATCTTACAAGACATAACAAAGTGAGTTTTTCAATGTGAAAGAAAAAAAAAAAGTCCTAACATGCAAAAACATTTGAAGATATAAAACTTACTGGTAAAATTAAGTACATGGACAAACCCAGATTACTCTAATACGGTAATTGTGTGTAATCCACTCATAACTCTAATATGAAGCCAAAGGTACAAATTTATTAAAAGCAATAATATTTATAGCAACTTGTTAAGAGATGGACAATATGTAAATTAAGGTAACATAAAGTCAAAATGTGAGGGTCAAAGCATAAAAGGTGTTTTCCTGATTTTTCTTTGTTTCTGTTTCTTTGTGATCAAAGAAGAGTTGTCATATCTTTAAAATAACTTGTTATATCTATGAGATATTTCTGTAAGCCTCATAGTAACTATAATGTTAAAACTTATAATAGCTTCACTAACAATTAAAAAAGTGAATTAAAAGATACCACCAGAGAAAATCACTCAGCCACAAAGGAAGACAGTAAGAAAGAAAGGCAGGCAGGCTGAAGCTGCAAAACAACCAGAAGATAAGCAACAAAATGGCAGCACTAAGTCCTTACTTATTAATAATAATAGTAAATGTAAATGGACTTAATTCTTCAATTAAAAGACATAGTAGCTGAATATATAAAGAAACAGGACCAACTGGTACACTTCCTAAAAAAAAAAAAAAAAAAGAAACTTTATCCACATACATACACTTAGACTGAAAGTGAAGATGTAGAGATAGTCCATGGAACTGGAAACCCAAAATGAGCAAGGTTAACTATATTTACATCAGATAAAATAGACTACAAATAAGAGATTGTAAAAAGAGACAAAGAAGGTCATTACATGATGATAAAGGAGTTGCAAAGTGATATAACAATTATGAGTATCTATATACTCAATAACAGAGCTTCCAAGTAGAGAGAGCAAACATTAATAGATCTAAAGGGAGAGATATAGTGCAATAAAATAATAGTAGAAGACTTCAACATCACACTTTCAGTAATGAACAGATTATCTTGACATAAAATCAATAAAGAAACAATAATGTTAATGTACACTTTGACCAACTAGGCCTAAATGATATTTATAGAACATTTCACCCAATTGCTGCAAGATACACATTCTTTTCATGAGCACATGAAACATTCTCCAGAAGGAACCACATCTTAGGGTGTAAAACAAGTCTCAAGAAATTTTAAAAGTAGAAATTACAGTATCTTTTCTGAGCATGATGAAATAAAACTAAAACTCAATAACAAGAGGAACCTTGGAAAATAAACAGATGGAAATTAAACAGCATATTCTTGAACAACCAAATTTCGTCACTGAAATTAAGAAAGGAATTAAAAATTTTCTTAAAACAAATTAAAATGGAAATACAACATACCAAAAATCTATAGGATACGGCAGAAGCAATACTAAGAGGTAAATTTATAACAGCAAATGTTTATATCAAAAAGTAGAAAGACTTCAAATAAGCAACCTAATTTTACACATCAAGGAATTAGAAAAGCAAGAACCAAACCCAAAATTAGTATTTGGAAAAATAATAATAAAGATCAGAGCAGAAGTAAATAAAGTGGAGGCTAAAAAACTCAGATGAAGGAAATGAAAAGTAAGTTTTTTAGAAAGATAAACAAAATTGACAAACCTTTACCTAAGTTAACTGAGAAAAAAGAAGGATTAACTAAATAAATAAAATCAAGAGATAAAAGAGTAGACATAACAACGGAGACCACAAAAAAATAAAGAATTATTATAGACTATTATGTACAACTATCGATATATACCAAAAAATTGGAAAACCTAGAAGAAATTGATAAATTCCAAAATATATGCAATCTACAAATGTTGATCCATGAAGAAATAGAAAACTTCAACACACTAACAGCAAATAATGATCTTGAAGCTATAATAAAATCATCTCCCATTAAAGAAAAGCCCAGGAACTGATGGCCTGATGACTTCCCTGATAATCCTACCAAATATTTAAATAACGAATATCAATCCTTCCCAAAAATGCTTCAAAAAAATTCAAGAGGGGGGAATATTTCCAAACTCATTCTACATGGCCAACATTAGCCTGATACCCAAACCAGACAAAGACACAATAAAAAAAAGGAGAAGGAAACTACAGGCTAATATCTCTGATGGTCATAGATGTAAAAATCCTCAGCAAGATAATACCGGCAAACTGAATTCAACAGCATACTAAAAAGATCATTCACCATGATCAAGGCGGATTCATTCTCAGGATGCAGAATTGGTTCAATATATGAAAATCAAAAAACATGATATGTCACATTAACAGAACAAGGAAAAATAAAACTTATACTTTCAATAAATGCTGAAAAAGCATTTCATAAAATTCAACACAGTTTTTGATAAAAAAAACTTTCAACAAACTGTATATAGAAAGATCATACCTCAAAATAATAAAAGCCATCTATGACAAACCCAAAGCTAACATAACATTGTACTGAATTGGGAAAAATTGAAAGCCTTTCCTCCAAGATTTGGAATGAGCCAAGGATGCCTATTTTCACCACTGTTAGCTCAACATAATACTTGAAGTCCCAGAAAGAACAATTAGGCAACAAAAAGAAAGTAAAAGTATCTAAACTGGAAAAAAGTAAGTCAAATTTGCCTTGTTAACAGAAAACATGATCTTATTTACACTTAGTAAAAGCTAAAGACTCCGTCAAAAAACTCAGTAAAGTTTCAGGATATAAAATCAAAATGCAAAATTAACAGCATTTATATATACTAACAGAAACAATCTGAACAAGAAATTGAGAAAATAATTTTATTTATAATAGCTACAAAGAATATAAAATACATAGAATAAAATTTAACCAAAGAAGTAAAAGGTATATGCAAAACAAAAACAAAACTATAAAACATAAAAAAATTGAAGAGAACATAAACGAAAAGATGTTTTTTCTATGTTCATGGATTAGAATTAGTATTATTCAAAGGATAATACTATGAAAAGCAATTTACAAATTCAATGTAATCCTTATCAAAATACCAATGATATTCTTCACAGAAATGCAAAAAACAATCCTAAAATTCAAACAGAACCATGAAAGACCCTAAATAGCCAAAAACAATCCTGAGCAAAAGGAACAAAGCTGAAGAAGGCAACACACTACTGACCTCAAAATTTACCACAAAGCTGTAGTAACAAAATCATATCATGTTGTTTTTTTTAAAGAGACACATAGACTAATGGAACAGAATCAGGAACCCAGATATAAATCCATGTATTTATAACTAATTCATTTTTGACAAAGGCACTAAACATATACATTAGAGATAAGACAGTCTTTTCAATACATTTTTCTGGGAAAACTGAATAACCATACTCGTAGACTCAGAATGTGTCCCAGTTTCAATCAAAGGAAGAAGGGGTTTGATCAACCATGACCAAGTAGCTAGTTGGTCATGGCATGGTATCAGAGGCTAACAGTACATAGCTTTAAATTATTACAGTCTACTTTCAAGTGATAGCATACCATTCCATGTATACTATAAAAATCTTCCGGCATTGTGAATTTTTTCTCCTGGCCATTGTACTATTGCTGTTATACATTTAACTTAAACATATTTCATAAGCTGCACACTACACTGTTATTATTTTGTTTAAGAAATCAATTATGCTTTTAAGAAATATAAATAATAGTAAGTTTTAACCATTCAATTGCCATTTCTCAAGTCTTTTGATTCCAAATGGCCTTCTAATTTTTTACAACTGCCTTAAAAACTTGTTATAGGTTTTTGTTTTTTATTTATAAAAAAATATGTATGTGTTTATATACACCACATTTTATTAATCCACTTATGAGTTAATGGGCATTTAGATTGATTCCACATATTTGCAACTGTGAATTTCTCAGTGATAAACATTTGAGTGCAACTTTCTTTTTTATAAAATGACTTCATTTCCTTTGGGTGGGCTGGTCTGCTTTTAGTCGTTTGAGGATATCTCCAAACTGTCTTCCATAGGGGTTGTGCTAATTGGCAGTCCCACCAAGCATTCTTTTCTCTCTGTACCCAGCCAGCATATTTTTTCTTTTTACTTTTTGTGGCTATTCTGGCATGGGTACAGTAGTATCTCATTGTGATTTTAACTTGCATTTCCTTGACAATTAGTGATATTGAACATTTTTCGAGATGTTTGTTGGCCATTTGTCTATCTTCCTTTGAAAACTTCTGTTCATGTCCTCTGCTCATTGTTTAAAGGGGTTTTTCATTTTTTTCTTGCTGATTTGTTTGAGTACCTTGAAGATTCTGCGTATTAGCCCTTCATCAGATGTATAATTTGCAAATATTTTCTCCCATTCTGTAGAGTGTCTATGTTGATTATTTCCTTTGCTATGTGGAATTTTTTTTTTTTTTTTTTTTTTTTTTTGAGACAGAGTCTTACTTTGTCACCCTTGTTAGAGTACTGTGGCTCACAGCTCACAGCAACCTCAAACTCTTGGGCTTAGGCAATTCTCTTGCCTCAGCCTCCCAAGTAGCTGGGATTACAGGCACACACTACAATGCCCAGCTATTTTTTGTTGCAGTTCTCATTGTTGGTTAGCTGGCCTGGGCCGGGTTTGAACCCACCAACTTTGGTGTATGTGGCTGTCGCTGTAACCACTGTGCTATGGGCACTGAGCCACTATGTGGAACTTTTCAAATTAATTAAGTCCCATTTATTTATTTTTGTTATAACTCTATTTGCCTTTGGGGTCTTAGTCATACATTCTTTGCCTAAGACAATGTCCAGAAGAGTTTTTCCTATATTTTATTCTAGAATTGTTATGGTTTTATGCCTTAAACTTAAATCTTTTATCTATATTAAGTTAATTTTTGTATATGGTGAGAGATATGCAACCTGTTTCATTCTTCTGCGTGTGGCTATCCAGTTTTCCCAGCAACATTTACTAAATAAGGCTTCGTCTCCCCAGTGTATGCTATTGTATACTTTGTCAAAGATCGTTTTGTTGTTGGTACATGATTTTATATCCGGGTTATCTATTCTGGTCTATATCTCTACTTTTATGCCACTACCATGCTGTTTTGGTTACTGTAGCCTTGAAGTATAATTTAAAGTCAGTTAATATGATGCCTCCAATTTTTTCTTTTTGCTTAAGATTGCTTTGGCTATTGGGGCTCTGTTTTGGTTGCAAAATAACTTAGGATTATTTTTTCTAGATCTGTGAAATATGATGTTGGTATTTTGATGGGTTGGTATTTTTTATTTCACATTCAATCTGTAAATCAGTTTGGGCAGCATGGACATTTTAACAATGTTGATTCTACCAATCTGTGAGCATGGAATATTTTTCCATTTGTCTATGTCATCTATGATTTCTTTCATCAGTGTTTTGTAGTTTTTTTTTAATAGATATCTTTTACCTCCTTTGTTAAGTATATTCCTAGATATTTTATTTACTTGGTAGCCATTATGCATGATCTTGGGTCCTTGATTAAACTCTCCACTTGACTATTATTATTGTTTAGAAATGCTATTGACTTGTGTATATTAATTTTGTAACTCAAGATAAATCTATTTGTCTGTTTATCAATTCTAGGAGTCTTTTGGTGGAGTCTTTAGAGTTTCCAATACAAGATCATATCATCAGTGAACAGCAACAGTTTTACCTCTTCTTTGCCAATTTATCTGCCCTTTATTTCTTTCTTTTGCCTGATTATTATAGCTAGGACCTCCAGTATTATACTGAATAGAAGTGGTAATTGTGGGCAGCCTTGTCTTGTTCCAGTCCTTAGGAGGGGATGTTTTCAACTTTTCCTCATTCAGTATGATGTCGGCTGTGGGTTTGCCATATGTACCTTTTGTTATTATGATATATGTTTTGTTGAGGGTTTTTATCCTGAAAGGGTGATGGATTTTATTGAAAGCTTTTCCTGCATTTATTGAGGTAATCATATGGTCTTTGTTTTTGTTTCTGTTTATGTGGTGAACCATGCTTACTGATTTGCATATGTTAAACAATCCTTGATTCCTTGGGATGTGTTACTGAATTCAACTGGCTAGCATTTTATTGAGGATCTTTGCATCTATGATCATAAGGGATATTGGTCTGCAGTTTTCATTTTTGTTGTGTTCTTTCCTGACTTTGGTATCAAGGTGATACTGGCTTCATAGAATGAGATAATGAAGATTTTCTCCTTCTCAATCTTATGAAATAATTTCTGAGGCATATGCACCAGGTCCTCTTACCAGGTCTGGTGGAATTTAGCTATGAATGTGTCTGACCTGGGGCTCTTGTATGTTGGGAGATTTTTTTTCTTACTGTCTCAATCTCGCTGCTTGTTATTGATCTGTTTAGGACATCTGTTTTATCTTGATTTTTGGTTAAGAGGTTGTGTGTTTCCAGGAATTATTCCATTTCCTCTACATTTTCTAGTTTGTGTGCATAATGGTTTTTATAGCATTCATAGATGATAATTTGTTTTTCTGGAGTATCAATTGTAATGTCTACTTTTTCATTTCTGGTTGAGCTTATCTGAGTCTTTTCTTGTCTATTTCTGATTAATCTGCCAGTGGTCCATTGATATGGTTTACATTTTCAAAGAACCAACTTCTGTTTCATTAATCTTATTGTTTTCCTGGTTTCTATTTCATTTTGTTCTGCTATATGCTTTGTTATTTCTTTTTTTTCTGATGTGACATTAGGTTGTTAATTTGATATCCATTTGATGCAGGCATTTAAGGCTTTAAAGTATCCCCTTAGGACTACTTTTGGTGTGTCCCACAAATCTTGAAAGCTTGTGTCCACCTTGTTGTTTAGTTTGAGGAATACAGGCAGTCCCAAAATTACAAAAATTGGACTTTTATACAACTTGCACTCACACATGGAAGCTATCACAGTAAGTCCCCGAGTTACAAACATCTGACTGATGTATGACTTATACTTATGAATGGAGGATATAACAGGTAATAGGTAAATGTACCTATTCAAACTTACATACAAATTCAACTTATGAACAAAGCTATAGAACCTATCTCATTCATAACTCTGGGGACTGCCTATATTTTAATTTCCATCTTAATTTTGTCAACTGAACCAAGGATTGTTCAGCAGCATGTTTAATTTCCTTGTCTTTGTATAGATTTGAGTGTTTCTCTAGGCATTGGATTTCAGTTTTATTCCACCATGTTCTGAGAAAAGACATAATATGATTTCATTTTTTTTAATTTGATGAGGTTTATTTTGTGGCTTAAGTATGATAAATCTTGGAGAATGTCCCATATGCTGATGAGAAAAATGTATAATCAGTGGTTTGGGGGAACAAAGTCTGATAGGTCCTTTTGTTCTGGTGTCCCATAAGTCCAGTGTTTTTTTACTAATTTTTAGCTTTGATCTGCCTAGCTCTATCAGTGGGGTGTTGAAGTCCTTGGCAATTACGATGCTACTGTTCATTTCTTTGCTTAGACCTAGGAGAATTTGCTTTATGAATCTGGGAGCTCCTGTGTTAGGTGCATCTATATTTAGGACTGCTGTGTCTTACTAAATTACTCCTTTTACCATTACATAATGACTTTGTCTGTTTTTACCACTATTGATTTAAAGTCTATTTTATCTGATAAGAGCATGGCTACACCTGATTGCTTTTGGTTTCCAGTTGTATGCAATTTTTCCCCGTCCTTTTAACTTGAGCCTGTCCAAGTCCTTGTGATCTACAGCATGTACTTGGATTGTGGGTTGTTTTTTTTCATCCATTCTATGTCTTTTAAGTGGGGCATTAGGACCATTCGTGTTCAGTGTTAATATTGATATGTGAAGTACTTCTCTGTTCATCATGTTGACTGATACTTTGTGTTTCATCTTCCCTCTTGTGCTATTGTTTTATAAGAGCTGTGAACTTTAACTTTGGGTTGTTTTACACCGGGGTGTTATCTTTTGTGCTGTTCCATGTATAATGCAGTTCTGAGTATTTCCTGTAGGGCCAGGCTAATAGTCATAAACTCCTTTAATATTTGCTTGTCTAGAAACGTCTTAATTCTTGCTTTGCAGTTGTTCTGTTTAAGAAAAGTTTAAAAATGGGAACCCAATCCCTCCTGGCTTATAAAATCTGCTCTTAGCTTGATGAGTTTGTAGGATACTTGCTGCTTTTGTCCTACTGCTTATAGAATTTTCTGCTTCATATTGACTTTTGCCAAATTGATGCCTGTGTGTCTTGGAGACACTCTGTTTGCTATGAGTCTTCCTTGTATTTGCATATCTGAATCTCTGCTGATACCAGAGATGACATTTTCTTTCATTTCTTTCTTTCTTTTCTTTTTCTTTCTTTCTTTTTTTTTTTTTTCTTTTTGCAGTTTTGGCCAGGGCTGGGCTTGAACCCTCCACCCCTGGCATATGGGGCTGGCACACTACTCCTTGAGCCACAGGTACCGCCCATACCAGAGACATTTTCCTCAATAATTTATTTGAATAAGTTCTCCATGATTTTTGCTTTTCTTTTCCCTCAGAGATAACTCTAATTTACATATTTATTTGATTCACATAATCCCACATTTCTGAGTGATTGTTCATTCTTCTTTATTCTCTTTCCCTCATCTTTGCCTGACTGGGTTCATTCAGGAGCCTTGTTTTCAAGCTCTAAGATTCTTTCTTTTGCTTGGACTACCCTGTTCATTAAGCTTTCTGCTTATTTTAAAATTTCCTAAATGACCTTTTTCCTTTCTTTAAGTTCTGTTAGATCCTTGTTTGTGTTGGTTATCTCTTTAATGACTTTTTTATTTCTTTTTTTATTGATGTCCTAAATATTTTTTTGGCTTCTTTGTGCTGGTTTTCAACTTTCTCTTCAATCCTATTAGTCTTATTTATCATGTTCTGTATTCCATTTCTGACACTTTGATGATTTCCTTTTGTTTGGGGTCCATTGCTATAGATCAATTGTGATCTCTTAGGGGTAATGAACTAGCTTGTTTTATCATATTGCCAGGGGTCATTTTCTAATTTCTTCTCATCTGAAACCTCTTCTCTCAGCTCAAGGCAAGTAGTTTTGCAGGGCACCTATTCTCCTTTGCTGGAAACTCTCCTACTTAGTGAGAAGAAAGAGAGATCTCTAGATGGTACTTTTGTTACCTACACTGGACTGACCTGGAAGAGGAGGGATAGATGCACTGAGAGCTTATAATGCAGCTATTCTTTGTTATCCAGCTCCCTGTGATTGTCATAGTCCCAGCAAGCAAAAGTTGATTTTCATGTAGAGTGGTGCATCATTCTCTAGGCCACTATGTGGAAGCTTGAGTTGGGGTCTGGGCAAGTCACTGTCCATGGAGGCTTGGATAGCAGGACCTGGGGAATTACTCTGCCCACGTCTCCCTGCAACAGTGATGGTGATAGCCAGGTAAAACTATTGAGGCAGTGGTTGTGGTATCAGGGATGCGGACATTCACTCCAACTGGGTCCAGGTGTGATGGCAGCTTGAAGCTAGCAGGTTGCTGGCAGAGCATTGGAATGCAGGGGTGCTTCCCACTACGTAGCTGGAGGGACCTGTGGAGGTGAGGCCACAGGTTCCAGTGGCAGCACAGTAGCCTCAGGTGCAGGGCTATGGAGTTTGACCACAGCACGGGAACCATGGGGGAGAACCATATGGCCGTGTGGCAGTGTAGAAGTCATAGAGGTAGAGTCATAGGGCTGGGCCACTGCATGTTTGGGTCTCTTTCCATGCCCAGGTCCTACAGTAGCAGTCACTGATTCTCAGTTGGCATCTGTGGTGCCCATTCTGCTCAAAGCCCCTGTAGGGTAAAGGGCACTTGGGTCCCAGTCATGGGGCATCTGCTCTCCCTGCTCCTTCTCTGTCCTGGCCAGGGCAATGCAGAGGCATCTACAGCAAAACTGAACCCTTTGTAGACCTGGCACTCTGGAGCTGAGAGCTCAGAATAATATCAGCTGCAGCATCACAGAATGATAGTGCCAGGTCCCTGCTGTGCCTGCTCTCAAAGACAATGTCACTGCACATTCTCCAAGCAGCTCCCTGATCAGTCTGGAGGTCTGTAGTGGTGGTAATGGGACCCTCACAGCTCAGGCCACAGTGCCTGTGGGTGAAACATGGGGCCCCAGGGCTCTCTGCTACTGTCTTTTCTCCCCTAAGGATGTCTCCCCAAGGTAGCTTCCAATCTTGCTGAGTATAGTTCCCCATTACCTTCTTCACTTGGAATCTATCCAATCACTTCTCTGATGATTCACAATGCTCTTTTCAAGAAGGTCCATCCGTAGGTGGGCATTTACCTACAACTTTCAAACCTCTCCTTGAGAACAGCACATGCAAGGAGCTTCTAGTTCACCATCTTGTCCCTTGTTTTTGCCTTAAGAACTTTTTTAGAGACAGAGTCTCACTTTATCATCCTTGGTAGAGTGCTGTGGTGTCATAGCTTACAGCAACCTCAAATGCTTGGGCTCAAGTGATCATCTTGTGTCAAGTCTCCCAAGTAGCTGGGACTATAGCTACCTGCCATAATGCCCAGTTATTTTAGAGATAGGGTCTCGCTCTTGGTCAGGCTGGTCTTGAAATCCTGAGCTCAGGCAATTGATCTGCCTCAGCCTCCCAAAGTCCTAGGTGTGAGCAATCGTTCCTGGCTTTGCCTTATGAACTTTTTAAAATGTCTGATAATATAGGTCTACTGGTGATGAATTATTTCAGCTTTCATATATCTGAAAAAGGTTTTATTTTGCCATCACTTCTGAGAGTTATTTTTCCTGGGTTGATAATCCCAGGTTTAAAGTTGTTGGTTGTTTTTTTTTTTTTTTTTTCTTTCAATGCATTTTAAATGTTGCACCATTGCCTTCTGCCTTGCATTGTTTCCAGGGAGAAATCTGCTGTCATGCCTATCATTGTTCCTCTGTGCCTATCTTTTTTCCCATCTGTTTTAATTTTCTCTCTTTATCACTAGTTTTAAGAAATTTTGCTATGGTGTATATTGGAGTTATTTTATTTATGCTTTTATATATACATAAATTTTTTTGTGCTTGGGTTTTATTGAGCTTCTTGTATCTATGGATTTATAGTGTTCATCCAATGTGGAAATTTTTTTGCCCATTATTTGTTCAAATATGTTTTTTATATCTCTGTCACTCCTCCAGTGACTCCAACATGCCATTAATCTCATTCAGTGTATTTTTCATGTCAGACATTTTTAAAGTTCCACTTGTGTCTTCTTTACATCTTCCATATCTGTACTTAACATCATCAGTTTCTCCTCTAGATTTCTTCTAGGTCTTACCTCATTTGTTTTTTGTATCTTGGCAATTGCTGTCTTTCATTCTCTGAAGTCCAATGTCTTGAAAATTATTGTTTCATATATTTCTCCAGGGTTTTCAGCTATTATAAGGTAAAGTAAATCTGGTTTCTCTTACACCACTTGGCAGCAAGTTGAAATTCTACCTAGTTTATTTTAGAAATCTCAATCTTTATTTAAATGTAAACTGTATTATAAAGAATGAGGAACTAAATTCCTGGAATCTCTAATGACATATTTATGGTCACATACCTAATAGGTATTCTCCCTTTATTCTCACTAACAGAGTTTTATTTCATTTTTGTTTGAATTGAATGTTCCAAGCCTCAGGGAGTACAATAGTTTGTTCCATGCCATGAAAAAAAAAAAGGCAGTTTTATTACTCTTTGTTGTTGATTTGGTCAAAGTGTGGGCGTTTGACCCTCTTTGCTAGGAAATTTCTGGAAAAGATTTTCTCACAGATAAAACATGGAGAAGATAAAACAAAGCCTTTTCTCCTACCTTCTTTCATTGTTTCATTGGAACTTTGAAAGAAGATTTGATGTTTGACTGTGTGTCAACAAGCTTACATCTTCGTGGCAACAATCTAGAGAAATATTGTCAAACACAGAAAGTAAAGACAGGAGAATCATAGAAAGACTGATCCCATACTGAACCACAGAACCATCCCTGGATCACTTACCTATAACTTCCTATTATGTGAGATCATATGAAATCTCAATATTTAAGCCATTATTTTTCAGGGTTTCTGTGACTTGAAACCAATACATCCTAACTGATACCTGCTTTTATCATGGCTCATTTTCTCACATTATCTAACTGCTTTCTTCTAGAATAGGAAAGATGACATTCTGGGAATAAAGTTTTTCATCAGAGGGGGAGAGTCCCAGTAGCAACATCACCTACTTCATAATTTTCAAAGGAAGTGCATTATGCAGCCATGATCACAGGCAATCAGAGAGCCATATACACTTTGCCTCTTAATGTTAGAGTAATTAAATAGACAATGGCTATGAAGAAGTCATAATGATAGGGAACCTGATGGCAGTGTCCCCAGAAGGAAAGCTGCATTAATTCTTGAGTAGAATACTAACTTCCAATGACCATGTGTGATCCACAAGAAAAAAAAAAAAAAAGGCCTTAGTCAAAGCTTCTTGAAATAATATATATTAATACAGTTCCATCATAAATAATACATACTATTAATATGCCTTTAAATAATGTATAATGCTAGATTTGCATAATAAATAATACATAAATATGTAATCATGCCGTGAAGTCATATGAAATTAATAATCATGAAGGAAACTTAACCTATTAACACACTATGAAAGGAAAGGCTTGCAAGTGGCTCAGAGGCCTTAATGAGTGCTGCTGTGTAATATTATAGCTGAAACACTAGGCTTGTATAAGATATTTTATCTGCATATATTATGACTGAAGAATACTAGGTAGTTAGGTAGTAACAGACTTCAGTGTATTGTTAATAAAGCATTTCCCTTGTTCTATAAAGATAACATTGCTTTCTTTTTTTTTTTTTTTCTTTTTTAGACAGAGAGTCTCACATTCTTGCTCAAGAGTGTGGTGGCACCAGCCTAGCTCACAGCAACCTCAAACTCCTGGCTTCAAGCGATCCTCCTGACTCAGCCTCTCAAGTAACTAGAACAACATGTGCTTACCATAACACCCAGGTGATTTTTCTATTTTTAGTAGAGATGGGTCTCACTCTTGTTCAGACTGGTCTCAAACTCCTAACCTCAAGGGATCCTCCCCCCACAGCCTCCCAGAGTGCTAGAATACAGGCATGAGGCACCATGCATGTCATGTTTGGCTAACTTTTCTTAACTCTTTAATCCATCACCGATTGAAAGACTGCAGAGAGTTGTTTCCTAAAAATGATACAGTGCAAAGCATTGTTATTTACTCTTTCAAACCCTTCTATTTACCCAGGAATTCACTTGTGTTCTCTTATTTAATCCTTCTTGTAACCCTGGGAGGTGGCGAATATTATTCTCCATTTCCAACTCAGCAAATAGTGAGTAGGAGAGGTTAAATGATTTACTAAAGACTACACACGTAGTTGTTAATGTCAGGAGCAGGCATATAACTCTTCTGAAACCAATGTCTGCTATTTTTCTATTACCATACACTATCTTGTCTCTCTCCATTTTTATGTATGTATGTATGTATGTATGTATGTATGTATGTATTTGAGACAGAGTCTCACTCTGTTGTTCTGGCTAGAGCACTATGGCATCACCACAGAACCCTCAAACTCCTGGGTTTAAGCAATGCTCCTGCCTCAGCTCCCAAGTAGCTGGGACTACAGGTGCCCACTGCATCATCAGGCTAATTTTTCTACTTTTAGTAAAGACGGGGTCTTGCACTTGCTCGGGCTGGTCTTGAACTCCTGAGCTCAAGTGATCCACTTGCCTTGGCCTCCTAGAGTGCTAGAATTACAGGCATGAGCCACTGTGCCTGGCCTGTGTCCTCATTTTTAATGTATCTTTTCTCTGTAGATAAAGATCCAGGATATTTTATAATTCAAATTCAGGGAACCTTTGAAGAATCTCTTCTGTATGCTTGGTATTATGCTAATTATCTTGCATAGGTGATGTCATTTGTCACCCACAGCAATCCTTTTTGATATTTTTATCTTTACAGATTAGGAAACCAAGGCTCATAAAAAATGAAATGACTTGTCCAAAGCCTCAGAGTGTAAGGCAAAGGCTGGAGAAGGGTGATGAAATGCAATCTCCTGTTTTAACTCTAGGCAATCCAGGCCTTCTCCAGAAAGCAGACCCAAAACCTTAGCTCCCTTAGAGTGTTGACCTCTGCCCAGTAATATGGATATTTCTTTCTTTTGGAATATAAAAGGTAATGTTTATGAAACCCCCTCCATTGTAGGAGTATATGGCATACTTATGCCAGATGAGTCCTGGGAGAAGGACTCAACTACAACTTGGACTTCTTCTAACAAATGCAAACAATGTAACCTACTTGCATGTAATCTGATGTTAATCAGAGAGAGATGAGGGGGGGAGAGAGAGAGAGGAGGAGAGGAGAAGAGAAGAGAAGAGAAGAGAAGAGAAGAGAAGAGAAGAGAAGAGAAGAGAAGAGAAGAGAAGAGAAGAGACGAGACGAGAAATGTTTTAGGAATAGAGAGGTTGCTATCAAGAGATTTGGGAGCACCAACAGCAGAATTTCTACTTCACAAATTTTGTAAAGGGCTAACACTGTGAGCAGCCTCAATGCATCATTAGCCAAGCCCACTCCAAGTATTCTAACAAACACTCCAATTCTTGAATCTTTCATTTCACTCCTGCATGGTATACAGTTGGTGGAAAGTATTCCTTTGGTAATAGTATTCTTGGAACTTGTGTCATGAAAGTTCTTTTGGGAAAACCATAACCTACTGAAGAGGTAGCGAGAAAGGTTGAAACCATAAATGTCGAGCCTACCCAGGAGAGTAAATATGAACGGCTTGCATCTTCCCAGCTGAATTATAGCTTATCAAGTACACATTAAACCTTTAAGCCTTTTTTTTCTTAAGTAAGAATAAATCTAAGTTGACTATTCCAGCATATGTATTTGTTTTCTCTACACTGTCTATAAACCATGTCCAAGGTGAGTATTTATAAGCCTGAACAAAAACTAGACAAACAATTCTGAGAATAAGTGACAACTGTAACAGTTCATGATAAGACAGTCACAACAAAGGAAACAATATGCATTAAGTGATTTTTCCTGCAAATCCTTTATACATATGTCAGGCCGTGTGCTGGCAGAGTGAAAGAGAATAAATCAAAGCGAATACCCATATAAAAAAAGGTTTTTAGGCAAATGCTGTCTTGTGTGCATAAATCAAATAGTGATTTTAAAAATCTAAAAGAACACCATAGATTTCTAATGAATTTTAAACAATGAAGCTGTTTAGCAATTGCACAACGGTTTATATTTATGGAGCACTTTACAATTATTTGCTCATTAAATCTTATGGCATTTCTGGCAAGTAGGCTCAGACTATTAGTTAATTTTATAGCCAAAGTAACTAAAGCAGAGAATTGTTAAGTAACTTTTTCAAGATCGCACAGCCACATGTGGGCTGGGCAAGGACTTTACTTCGAAACTCCTGCTCCCATTATGCCCAGTTGCAGTTACAGGATAGTGGTACAGCTGCCTTCTTAGCTCCTTCCTCAATGAGGGATGGGTCAGGGGTGGGGGCATGCCTGAACATCTGGGTATGAGTGATAAAGGCAAAGGCTCCTGGCTGTAAATCTAGAAGTGCCCAAGATTGGTGTTAGACTCAGCATTTCAGCTGCAACTGTAAACCCCATTAACACGTCTCTGTGATGCAAGCACACAGCTGCAATAGAGCCTAGTTGGAGATGGCCATGGCAGTAAATCTAAAGCTGTAGTTCTCCATTCAAGCTGCAATCTGAGGGGCTTTAAAATAAAACAAGACCGGCCAGCATCCACGCCTAAATCCTAGCACTCTGGAAGGCCAAGGCAGGAGGATCGCTTGAGCTCAGGAGTTTGACACCAGCAAGAGTAAGACCCTGTCTTTACTAAAAATGAAAAAAATAGGTGAGCATTGTGGTCGGTCCCTATATTCCAAGCTACTTAGGAGGCTGAGGAAAGAGGATGGTTTGAACCCAGGAGTTTGAGGTTGCTGTAAGTTAGGGTGATGCCACAATACTGGGTCCTCAAACTGCAGCCCACGGGCCACATGAGGCGGTGTGATTGTATTTGTTCCCGTTTTTTTTTTTTTTTTTTTACTTCAAAAATAAGATATGTGCAGTGTGCATAGGAATTTGTTCATAGTTTTTTTTTAAACTATAGTCCGGCCCTCCAATGGTCTGAGGGACAGTGAACTGGCCCCCTGTTTAAAAAGTTTGTGGACCCCTGCCTGTGGCAAGAGAATCTGTCTCAAATAAATAAATAAAACAATGCTCCAAGACCAATTGAATCTGAATCTCTGAGGCTGCGGCTTGTACAGGAATGTTTTTAAAGACATTCAGTCTTTTTTATTTTAACATGTGGCCAGAGTTGAAAATTATTGATGTAAATTTCCAGGTCTGCTAACACCTAGCTTAAAGGGCTAGTGAGGACTGAAGTTCAGCCTGGACACCTTGCATCCTAACTTTGGGAGGTGGCGTTGGTTACTAACAAGAGTCATTTTTGGTCTGATTCCCACTAAAAGGGCCCTGGGTCATTCTTCCATTCTTGGATATGCATTGCTGTATTTCCTAACAAATTCTGTTCTCAGATTATTTTTATGCATTCATTAAAAATTACATTTAGCATCTACTACATGTAGAATACTTGGTATACACCAGGAATGCAACTATAAAACAATCACAGCTCCAGTCTTATTGGAGCCCCTGGGGAGGCGATCCTCCAGTGTTGAGGAAGACAAGTGACTCACGGGCTGTTCTGCATTGGTGTGAGAAGTACTCCTGTGGGGAAGAGTGCAGGAAGCTGAGGGGAACCTGGAAAGGGCACTCCACCCAGCCACCCGGACCTGAGGCTGAGGGACCTTTTGGTGGAAATGGCGGACTAGCTCAAGATGAAACATGCATTGGAAGGCTAAAAGGAAGGGGAGGCATTTGAGGCTGAGGAAACTTGGAGTGAAGAAAGACCATGGATTCCAGGAGCACTGACAGGGGTGCTGCCTGTCTTCCCGGAGCACGGCGGCAATGACAATGGAAGGAGTGGGGGGCGGGGGTGGGGGTTCGGCCACCTTCCAAGGGCTGGGTTATCACTGTGTCTGACCCCTGAGTCCTACCTTCCTTCTCCCTTCCCACCATTCTCTCTCCCCCTCCCCTCTTCTTTTCAGAAAAAAAAAAATACCTAATGACTTGCACTATATTTCCTGGAATCTCTAATTCCAAGCACTGGAGGGACACAAAAAGCTTAGAAGGAGGCAAAGGGATAAACAAGCACAGGGACACAGATGCCCCCAGTTCTCTTCATGCCACCTGGCACATCCTCACAACTGGCACAGATTCCTCCTTGCTCACCACTCTCCTTCCTGGGCACGCCTAATTTCACAGGTGTCTCAATGTCCAGGCTGGTGCAGGTGTATAAACGAAACAAGTGTGGTCATGAGCTAATGAAATTGTTGAAGCTGGTGATGAGTAAACAAGTATTTATTACACTGAGCCCTTTATTTCTTATTATATTTGATATTTGCAATTATAAAAAGGAGAACAACAAAAGCAAACCTACATCTTGTCTTCTTTCGTTCTGCTTATTATTGCCTCTAGTGACATTTTTATTTTAAAATCCGGTATTATTTGATTCAGGTTCTACATTTTTACTTCAAAATAATAAGGTGAGATTTTATTAATCCAAATTTCCCAATCTTTTAAAATTTCTGTTAAGCTGATCAAAATTCATGTCACCCCCTAATGTTTAGGTGAGAGTTTTGCCATGTACCCATCCATCCCCTTCCTATTTAGCCTTTCACAAAGATGACCTTCCTTCCCTTACTGCTGGGGCCCAGGCAACTTTCAGCATTCAAGTTCAGTCAGGCCAACTATCTGTGAATGTGCTCCCTGTGAAATCAGTAATGTTTCTCCACTTGGAGTTGGAAGATAGCAGTGGGGGATGAGGAAATGGACATTTACCTCTTGAGCACCTCCAAGCCTTCCCCATCCCACCTCCACACATTAGTCTTCAGCAAGGACAGAGCCCCCAAGTCTCTACCTAAGGGCGCAAGAACTTGAAAACTGGGATGAAACTTTACACATCCTTAAGAAGCAAGTCCTTTACACAGGCCTCCAAGCCAGGAAATCTTTCACTTTGTTTTATAACATCTGCCTGACGCATCCTAGTGTCACAATAAAACACATTTGGCAAAATATGTGACCTCCTCTGAATAGCCGTGGCCCTGAAAACAAGGTGGGACTGTCTTTTGTAAGCCCCCAGTACTATCTGACCCATAGTGAGTCATCCACATGCGTTTGTTAATGGAGTGAATGGCCTAATTATACTGAAGTTTAAGCCTATTTCTTCTCATTTGGAAGGAATTTATTTGGAAATACAAGAGTAAGTACATCTCACACTCAAGTCCTCCAGCACTCAAATACGGCTGTCACCCCCATCTCTTGATGCCTCTGCCTTTCATGCATGTGAGTATTGTGACTTGGCTTCCTGAGGCTCTGTCTGAAGGAAAAGGGCATTCTGCCTCAACCTCTCCCTCCTTCAAATCAGACACTTTAACAGAAAAGACAGAAAGAGAAAAATCTAATCTTTCATTTGTCTTTTGTTTATTGATGAAGCATTTATATGATTTCTTTTTCTCTCTCTTTTTTTTTTTTGTAGAGATAGAGTCTCACTTTGTCACCCTTGGTAGAGTGCCCGGGCGTCACAGCTTAGAGCAACCTCCAGCTCTTGGGCTTAGGCGATTCTCTTGCCTCAGCCTCCCAAGTAGCTGGAACTACAGGCACTGCCACAACGCCTGGCTATTTTTTGGTTGTAGTTGTCATTGTTGTCTAGCAGACCAGGCTCTACAGCTCCATGTGGCTACACCTGAAGCCCTTATGGCTCTTACCTATTCACAGAGGCCAACTCTTATTCCCTCCTTGCTGTTACCTACAAAGGGTGCGAGGCTGGGGCTATCCAGAGAGTGTATACGGGAGGAGCCTCCTCCTCAACCCGACAAGGGGTGGGAACTTGCTCCTCCCTCTCTTTGCTGGTTCTGTCGCCAGGACACTGGGCAGTGGATGAAGATTTGCAGCCCACGGATCACAGCTGCGCTGCTGTGCCCCTTACAGGGTCGCAGAACGCAGAGTCAGCAGGCTCTGCTCCGCCTGCTCCGCCGTCCTATTGAGAAGTCGCTGGATACACAGGCGTCCAGCCATGGCCTGTGCTTCCACTGGCGTGAATCACACAAAAATGGCAGAACCAAACGCGTGCTCAAGCCGCTCAACTGCATATTGTGATTCTGCTGTCCTCTCCTTAGCCACATCCTACAGTGTGAATTTCGTAGCGTTCCCTCCCATGTGAAACTTTACATTTTTTTATTGGGCCCGAAAAGGGGCAGAGTCTCCAACAGCGGGAGCCGCAGCAACCCTCTCCTTCTCTCCCCTCCCCTGGCCCGTTCTGGTGCCCTCTGACCTCTGACCTGGTGGGAGGAGCTGCACAGACCCTGGCCCTGCGGCTCCCTGGCCACCCACCGGAGTTCATGTGACAGCTGAGATCCTGAGACTTGGAGACAGTGACAGGTAGCAGCCCTTCCCTCACAAGGGGACTTGAGTCTCTAGTGAGTTCACCGAGAAAAAGGCCCTTAGCACAGACTGCCACGTGTGAGGTGCCCACAGACTGGAGGTGCCCCATCCCCAGGTCACCTTTGCTGAGACGCTGCTTCGCCAGCATCCTGTAGACAAGTGTCCTGTCTTTTCTATGCCTCCATCATCGTCCTGGCTTACCTTCAAGGCCGGAGCCTGCGTCTCCTTTGTCCCATGGCACCTTCCCCCATTAGACACTCAGTAAATGCTGTGACAGACTGGCTGGCTGCCTAACTAAGATGGCATCTCTCCACCAAGGGCAACTGTCCTTCGCTGCCTTTATTTATTGCTTAATGTCAAATGGTGTCATCAGCATAAATTCATTTTCCTGAAATGCACATCAGGATTAATGAGAGAGTTAAAGAATTCAAAATTATGGGAGGGCACTAATTAGTATCATATTCCTGGTAACAGGACTTGAGTAATGTCGTACAGGTGTAGAAAGCTTTTGGGTTAAATATGTCAATCTAACTGTGATTTTTATCTAAACATCTCCAAGTTTTTATGACATCATTTGTATGGATGCTAGGAAATTTTCAACTGTGGTTACTCCCTATTACTTTGATTTTGGGAGACAAAAACTGAGTGTAAAAATCACATTTTCTGCTATTTAACTAATGATCAAAACAAAACAAACCACTCCCTTCTTTTTCACTTGCAGATCTTCTTTTCAGCAACTTGGCAAGAGGCCTTGGGATCAAAATGAAGTCATCTCCATCCAAAGCTACATTCATCAGCATTCGTGCTGATTTGCAAGAAGATGGGGGAAATGTAGTTAAGTCCTATCCGTTCTTTGAACAGCTTTTTCCTTAGTAAAACATTAGTTAAACACACACACACCCAACAGCACAGCGACTCCAGTTTTATGAGGCTTATGAAATGGTTCTGAATTTTAAAACAGCCCATCCATTTGTCACTTCCCCTTGCTGCCTTGCTTTAAAATCCCCATCACCCTTACTTTCACAAACACTCCCCAAATGCTGTCAGATGGGCTATCACTGCCTTGCACTTTTGCTTTCTTGTTAATTCTGGATAAAGTCCTAGAGTGTAGCAGTATTATTGAACTCATTTCTGCTCAGGTCTCAAGTTTCCATTGCTCTTCTATTACCAAGTGGCAGTGCACCTATAGGCACAATAAATAAATAATACAACACTGGAGCTATAACAAATCACAAAATACATTATTAAAAAATTAAGAAATAAATATCCCCCTCTTACTTAAATAGAGATTGATTTTATAATGTAGAATGCTGAGGAGAGCTGCTCCAAGATATATTAAAGCCTAGGGAACACGGGGAATACACTGTAATGGGCATTTTGCTCCCTCAGCCGGAGGGAGAAAAATCCTCAGAGTGAATGGATGTATTTGTGAAGGGGAAGCTGCTCCTCTCTGTTTGTTCACAAGCCAGGTATGATGCACTGCCGGCTTCGTCACGGGAGGGTGGCAGGGCCTGCAGGACACATCCGTCTTTCCTAAGCACAAACTGTTTGTCAGGATGAGGGTGATGAAGACAAATGCCCTCCTGGAGCTGGACTTGGAGAAGCGCTGTTTCTCTCCTTTAACTTTAAATCGCCATTCCGGCTTCCAGAAACTGGTTCTCAAACTGGGATTCTGCCAAGCATCCTCCAAGATGTTTTATTTAATGAGAAGAGGAGATGGTATATATCTCTCCATAAGGTGTGCACTTCAAGAGGGACATTTAAACATTTTTCTTCAGAGATTTGAAGATTTTCTATGGAAAAGGTAAACGTACAGGGTCCCTAGACTTTCAGAAGTCGATCTGGTGTCCTGTGTCACTTGTCTTGAGGTTTGCATGGGGGACAGGGCTTTGACTCACCAGGGTTAGCAGTGAAGAAGCTACTATGGCCTTCCCTGCCACACTGTCCTGGAATAGTGTGTTGTTACTCCATCCCATCCCTAGATGTTCTAGGACTTAGAAAATTTTGCTGACTTCCCTGCCCTTTGCAAAGATACCAAACACCTCTGCACAGGGGAAAAGAGGATGGCTAACAATTGACCCCATCCTTTCACCACTCCACAGAATCCTGGAGTTTATTTTAGTGGCGCATAGAACCAACTCTGTAAGGGATGCTGTGGGACCCTCAGACATAATCCAAGAGCTGAGAGTGTAAACCCATGCAGACAGGGTTGCCTCCTAAGAGTGGTTCTTAAAAGACCACTGGAAGCCAGGCATGGGAGTACCCACTTGTAGCCCCAGCTATTTAAGAGGCTGAGGTAGGAGGATCTCTTGAGCCCAGGAATTGACAGCTACAGTGACCTATGATCACACCACTATATTTTAGCTTGGGTGATAGAGTAAGATACTGTCTCAAAAGAAAAAATAAACAAACCAACCCTGACATTCATTCCAAGTGCAGTGAGTGGTCATTAAAGGATTAAGCATGAGAAAGGAAGAATCCGGGTATTTTTCTATGATTATCGGTGCTAGTGCTTGTAGATGCATTGGAAGGAAACAAGAGTGGAAGCAGAGAGACCTATCAAGAGGCTGTTGTCCTTGGATACAGTGTTGGATAATGAGGAAAACGGGTGGAATGGTTACTTTCATGTATCAACGAGGCTGGGCCACAGTGCCTAGATATGTGGTCAAACATTCTGCTGATGTTTCTGTGAGGGTATTTTTGGTTACCATTTGAATCAACGGACTTTGAGTAAGGCAGATTGCCTTCAGAGTGTGGGTGGGCCTCATCCAAGCAGTTGAAGGTCTGAATAGAACAAAGAGATTGATCACCCCCAAGTGAGAGTGAATGATGCAGCAGGGGCCTTCAGACTTGAACTGCAATACTGGCCTGTCCCCCCCCCAAAAAAAAAAAAAAAAAAAAAAAAAAGATATTAAATTATGCGGGGCGGGGTGGCGCATGTCTGTAAGCCAACCACTCCGGGAGGCCGGGGCAGAGGGAAAAAAAATAAATAAAAAAATAAGATATTAAATCCTGCGGGGCTTGTGGGCACATTTCGGTAAACCTAGCACACCGGGCGGCCGAGGCAGCTGCAAAAAAAAAAAAAAAAAAAAAATACTGGCTTGTCCCTGAGTTGCCAGCCTGCTGACCCATCCTGCAGACTTTGGACTT
>CAUYPK010093863.1:0-41439 GCA_963574355.1 Loris lydekkerianus
GTCACCAAGCCTTAAAATGATTGGCATGGGGAAGAATTTTAAGAATTAAAACAAGGCCTTGCACTCACTGTAATCCTAGCACTCTGGAAGGCAGTGGTGGGAAGGATCCCTTGAGCTCAGGAGTTCAAGACCAGCCTGAGATTATTCCTGTCCCCTCTCCATTTTTCTATTAAACTATCTCTACTTTGGACAATTTTAAAAGACCTAACTTCTTCTGTTAGATTTTAGAACATTTTTTTCCCCAAATGTATTCTTTGCATGTTGCATTTGTTTTGGCATTATTGCTGTACAAAAATGATGTGTATATTTATTTAGACATAAATATTTACTTCAAATTCTGGGTTTCCATTCTTGGTAACAAAATCTCCTCAGCGCCTGGACTGTACAAGTAGACTTCCATGTCTTACAAGACTCATTTTGTTTGTACTTTGCTTTATGTGTATATATATATGTGTGTGTGTATATATATACACATATATATTATAATTTATAGCATTTGAAAATAATAGAAAAGACATTCCTGCACACTTTTCCACTTTGCTGGTATACTTTCTCCCAGTCAAATTCATCCTTGTCCTCTTCACAGATAAACAGTGTCTTGCATTTTTCTGTTAATAATCCCTTTGTTTTTGTTTATAATTTTAAAATATATGTACATATTTCCAAACAGTACATTTTCAGTTCTATTTGGGCCCATAATATTAATGGATTCATATAGTGTATATTGCTCTGCAGATTTGGCTGAATATTATGTTTGTGGAATATTTTACTGTTGTGTGATACTTCATATTTTGAATGTAAGAACTCTTTTTCTAGGATCTTAGCTATTTTCCTTTTTACATTTTGGTTTTAACTCAGTTAGCCTCTAATTTTGCATACAGTTAAAGATATAAATCCATTTTTATTTCTTCTCACACAAATAATTGTGCGATCAGCTTATTAAAAGCATTGACCTTTCCCACGGAATGGAAAATTTCTATTGTCGGGTACTAAATATTTAGGGATCTCTCTCCATGTTCTCCGTTCTATGCCATTGCTATTTTTGTGTACCACTGTACTTGAGGACTGTAGCTTTGAAGCACTGTCCAGACACTGGTAAGGAAAGTGTACGGGTTGTATAAAACACACACACATACGGGCACACACAGACACAACTGTTCTCACATTTTGGACATTTTGTTCTTCCAATTCAAATTTTAAGATTATTTTACAAAATTTAAATAGTGACAAACAGCAAAAAAACCGGTTGTGATTCTAACTGGAAGTTCTTTAAATTCATAAGCCAAACTGGGTTGATTTCACTTCCAAAATTAAATTTGCTTGGTAGTCATGTATTATTGTTTGGATCAATAGTTTGCATTTTATGTTAACATGTTAATGAGAAGTTTGGTTTGTATATTAAAAGTGAGAATGGCTTAACCTTTTCATTTGTATATCAAGATTACATTGAATGTATCAATGTAATAGTATATATTTTCAAATATTATATTGATACATTGATATGCTTTATATTTTTTTCTAGGGTAAGGTACATTGTAAATAAAATCAAAGTTAGGGCTTTTTTAAGGGTTATGTCAGTCTCATCTGCAAACCCAGCTGGTCTTAACAACTTCTTCAATGGTATATATTTAATCTCCTTCCCACTCTCCTCTGGTAAGAGAGCCACTCAAGTGTTCTAATTATTCTTAAGTTAATATTAGAAACTGAAACAGAAACATCCATTTTCTCTAATATTTCAAATCAGTTGCCATCAGTAATTATAGAATTTTCTCCTATTTTTAATGTTTCATATTTGTACTTATTTCTCTGTTTTTATTTCTAATACATCTGTTTAGCTCCTTTCTTTTGTTCTATTAATCAGGCTTGGAAAGTATTTAATCTTGCAAGCATGTTTTAGGGCTGACATACACGTTCTGCTGGGGTTTTTTTCTTCGATTAATTTCAGATTGTAACCTTATTAATTCTTCCATATTCTTTATTTTGTAATCTGTAGTTCTCTTTCAAATCGCTTCTATTTGTACTGACTTTTATTTTTCCATCTCCTTTAATACAGAAAACATTTAGTACCATCCATATTATTCTTAGTACAGTTTCACAGTTTCGGTAGGAAGTGTTAACCTTTCATTACTTTCTCGCTAGTTAGTGATATCCTTTCCATCAAGGGCAATTTAATCTTGTTTTAATTTCCACATGAAGATGTTGGTTTATAATCTGCTTTTTAAAAAGTTGTTACATTTTTGTTTGTGGGCAACTATTAGGTGGATTTGTAAAACCTTCCATGGACACAAGAAAACATATACATTCAAAGGTTCTAGAATTCTATATTTATATATTAAATCTAATGTCTTGACTAGACTATTCATTCTCCTTTTATGTTATAGTTTAAGAATACTAGATGCTTTCAATTCCCTAAGAATTTTAAGTGTCCAAGTATATTTTATTTCTGTCACATTCTGGTGTATAGATGCCAAGTAGTTTGGTCAATACAAGTTTGCTAGACAGAATTCATCCTGGGCCTGGGCCTTCTTTTATCCTTCCACTGTTTTCTTGGTCACACTGCTGAGTGTTTTTAACATTAGACTTTTCAACTAAATAACATTGCAACTCTCAGTTTTTAATTTATATTTGTGTGTTATCTTTTTCTTCTTTATGTTTTCAACTTTATCACTTTGTTTAATTATTTTTCTAATGAAAAGGATACAGATAAATGGTTTTTCATTTGACAGCCTGGATATTTAAAAGGAAAATTACATTATTTTATTATAATGACTAACATAATTTTATTTTTTTGCATTTTACTAAACATTTCTTAATTAATTTATATTGTGGTTTGCTCTTTTGCTTACTAAATTTTGTACTTTAGGCCCATTATTTTTCAGTCCAATCCATTTAATTCTCCTTGTTAATTTAGAAATTCTGTCCTCTGCTATATTATATAATTATCTTTCACTTGTTTTTTTTTTCTTTTTTTTTTTTTTTTTTTTTTTTTAATAGAGACAGTCTCACTTTATGGCCCTTTGGTAGAGTGCCATGGCGTCGCAGGTCACAGCAACCTCTAGCTCTTGGGCTTAGGCGATTCTCCTGCCTCAGCCTCCAGAGTAGCTGGGACTACAGGCGCCCGCCACAACGCCCGGCTATTTTTTTGTTGCAGTTTGGCCGGGGCTGGGTTTGAACCCGCTACCCTCGGCATATGCGACCAGCGCCCTACTCACTGAGCCACAGGCGCCGCCCTCTTTCTCTTATTTTAACGTCTCATTAAATACACGTTTCTAGTTTTTGAAAACAAAATATTTCCCCTCAAATATTCAGTAATTCCCAAGTTCCTACTTTTCTCCCACTCTATGCCCACTTGCTCTTAAATTTCAACTTCGACCAGAAGAACCAGAAGAGTTCGACTGTCTCCTGCCCATCCCTCCCCGACTCCCTCTATCAAGGGAAATGATTGGATGGTTTTTGTCTTGTTCTCATCCCAAACCTACCTGATACCTAGATTTTCTTGAAGTCTGTACAATACAGTGTGCTAGCCCATTATTAGAATTTCCTTTGCAGGATATCCTGCTGCTGTAATATTTTTCTTTATGACTTAACACTATACGTTCTTAGAGTATGCAACTATTGTGCGTGCATGCTTTCATTGAAGGACTCAGAATTTTTTATTTCTTCCTCACTTTATCTTTTTGAAAAAGGTACAGCTGTGGGAGGCCACTCCTTGTTTATTTACACTCTTCTTAACTACTTTTGTAAAATGACCGGCCTGTGTGGCTTACTTTGCCGGACACATTTTACATCCTAAAACTTGGTTTTGCCCACATAGGTATCTATATGGTCTAACGTGTGATTCTAGTCTGGAACTCTGGTTCCTTTGGGAGGCTACCAACTCTATGCTGCTGCCTTCCAGCTTCAAATGTAGCAAAAGACACCTCAATCTGATTCTCTTCATTTTGTGTACGTTTTATCCTTTCTCCTCAGATGCCTATAAACTCTTCTCTCTACCTTCATAGTTCAGCAATTTTCATACGATATATCTGGGTGGGAAGTTTTTCTCATTAAGCCAATCTGATCTGTACATGTAGATACACATATATATAGGTCCATGTACATATATATATACATGTACAGATACATTATACATATAATATATAATGGACAAATGAGTGATTGTACACATCACAGTTAAATTAATAATTCCATGTATATATTCAAGTTGCCAGTGATTTCCAATAAGGCTTTATGAATATTTAGTAGATTTTCATATTTTACATTAGGAATCTGTGACATGAAGGTCTCCACATTTTTTTAATGAAAGACAAATTGCCCTGAAGTATGTTTTTCTGCATAAATTACAGATTGCTTTATCTTTTCACCTTGCACCCCTAAGCAGATATACCTGGATGCCTCATAGCAATCTCCCATTTCTGACTATTCAGCTTACCATGCTACTATTTATTCAATAAATACTTATTGATCGCCTGCATGTGGTGTGTTTTATTGTAGGAACTTGAAGTATCAGTATTAGAGACGCTTCTATGCAGCAAGTACATCAACTGAATTTTAAGAGATGATAAATAAATAAATAGTGTGCAATTAAATTTAGTGCTTAAGATGCTAAGCATGTTTAATACAATTTCCTTCCTAGCATATCAAGCTTTTTAAATTTTAGAAAAATGGCAACTAAGATATTTTTTAAGTTTTCTATTTGTTTCCTCTATGTATGTACATTTTCTATTCCTGATTCAGAATCACCAAGAACATTTGAAATTGACTATCAAACTTATTCTGTGCAATAAATTACAAAGAAATCCACTTTAACAGACAAAGAGAGCTTTTCTAAAATTTATGTGAAACATATGGCTGTTAAAGTGTTGTGTTGCTGCTATTCCCTTTTGAAAAGTCTAGTAGAAAACAATTTTAGTTGGTTATGTGGAAAACTTGATAGTTAAAAATATCCTTGTCTCTTCTGGCTAGCAACAGTATTATGATGTAAACAACTTTTTCTTTCTGAGAAATGATATGTTTTTTGTAATAAAAACTTTATAATACAAGAGGAATGTGATATTATTTCACTGATATATTGATATGAGGTTTTTTTTTTTTTTTTAATGGAAACTGAGCTAATCTTGGAAACACACTAGAGCAAAATCAGTACAGTTTTATAAAAGCAAGGCCAAATAAATATTTCAAAATTTAAAGCCCCTAGTTTTATGTATGAAATATTCTTATTTTTAATATCTGTCAACTAAAATAAAGAAGCACATGACCAAAGATTTGAATCCAAACGTTTCTATCTGCCCTCCTAAGTTCCAGATCTCAATGAGAAATGGTTTGTATGTCAGTGTGTTACCAGACTCTGAGCGGAGATGTCCTCAGGCACGTGGTGATCAGAGAGAAGATTTTCATGAGCCAAGCAAGCAGCTTTTATTGAAAATGAAAGTAATGCTCAGCTGGAAAGGAGCAGCTGCACCAAAAAGATGGGCTTCTTGGTTTCACAAGTTGTGGGGAGAAATATTCAAGGCTAAGGGGTTGGTTTTTACTAAGAATTTGAATGTATATTTGTGATAATTCACCAAGATTTTCCCAAGGGTGTATGTTTTAGTTATATTATGGTGATTTACTAATTCTCTCGAAGACCAGATTCTGGCAAACCAAGCATCTTTCTTCAGTTGTATTTTCACAATGAAACTTAATATGGAGTTCAGAATCAACTTCACAAAGCTCTGTCTGGCCCTCGGAGCATAGACTAAATTCCTCAATTTCTCTTTTCCTGTAGTGTTGTCCTTTCCACAACATACAGTCCTGAACCACGTAACACCATTTTGGTCAATGAGGGACTGCATGCATAATTGTGGTCCCATAAACCTATAATGTGGTATTTTTACTGTACCTTTTCTATGTTTAGAGACATAAATGCTTTTCTTTGTGTTACAATTGCCTGTAACAATTGCCTGAGTATGGTAACTTGCTGTACATTCGTGTAGCCTAACAGCAGTAGGCTATGCCAACTAGCCTAGTGTGAAGTGGGCTATACCATCTAGGTTTGTTTCAGTACCATCTATGATGTTCGCACAACACTGTGCAAACTATCTACACTTCTCAGAATGTTGTCTCCATGCTTGACTGCATTGTTTTTATGCTTGAGGATTCTTTGACTAGATTGCCTCCATGATAACAGGGATTCTATCATTTTAATCTTACAATACAAAGTCTGGCATAGTTAAGGTTTCAGTTAAATATTTGTTGAGTAAATAAATTAGTGAAGGGATAAAATGAATGAATAGATGAATAAACAAAAGATTTCTTAAACTTGAGAATCTCTAAAGAATACTAAACTTACTATAGTTTATAGTAGTTTAAACTTTGCAGATGAAAATTTAATGACTAATTATATTACATCCAGAAAAAGGTTTATGAATGGTAAAAATGTTCTCAAGTCATTTTATAAACTTAAACACTAGTGTATATTTATGTAAAATTTGGAATTAAGATTAGACATATAAATATGGTCAGACTCCTTAGATACTAATCTGTCAATAAGAAACTGATCTATTCAAAAATATATCTTGAAGACTAAAAATAACACTACATTTTAAAAGAATATTTTTAAGGCAAATCTTCCACAAAGGTTATATAATTTGGTTTTATTTATAGAAAATTGTATTGTTAAATGTAACAGTCCTACAGAAAAATGCAAAACATAAATGCACAGCACATTTTTATGAATTATGTTTAAATGCACCCCTGCAACCATTGCCTCATGAGGAAACAGAATACCACTTGTATAACATGCCAAGATACCCAGGGTTTCCCTTCCAATAACAACACTTTTTCTCCCTTCTAAAAAATTTTTTAAAAAATCACCTCTACTCTGACTTTTATTCTGATAATACTTTATTTATTTTATCATGCCCTAAGTAGCAACCCTAATACCTAAGAATATATTATCTTCTACTATATTTTAGCTTTGCTGATTTTTTTAACTTTACATAAATGGAATCAAACAGACTGTATTCTTTTGGTCTACATTATGCTTGTAATGTTTGTAAAGGTTGGGCATGTGCACCTATGGATTTTTAGTTTTATTATGGTATATTTTAATATATCAACTTGCCATATTTGATTTATCTGTTCAACTTGTGGACATTTAATTTATGCTCATTTTTTGTTCATCATAAATAATGCTGCAGAGATCATTTTTTATAAATGTCTTCTGGAGCATATGCTAGCCTGTTATTGTTGGGAATAGACTTTTGAGTGTGTTGTAGGGACTGATTTCTTTGCCTTTGGTAGATAAGGCCAAACCATTTTCTAAAGTGGTTGCACTGGTTCCCACCCACACCATCAGGGCCCAGGAACGCATTTTACTCTCCACCCATGTATGGGGTTGCTGGTCTTTTAAATGTGAACTTCTCTGGCATTTCTGGTTTTATCCATTTCATTTATTAAACCCAAGCTAATACTAAATTCAGACTAATCTGGATTGAAATGTTATTAAATTTAGAAAAACATCAATTTCTAGGTTTATTACTTTCCTTAAAGTTTAAATTAAGGTAATACTTGTAAATTATTTAATTTTCAACTTTCAATAAATGAGCACCTCTGTTTTCTGCAGTATGTGTCCCTTGATCTATTTTATACCTTTGTCAGATCAAATGTCAACTTCTAGAATGTAGAAGTAAATTATAGAGTACCCTATTAACCTTCCTGTGAGTTATTTTAATTTGGTTTGAATTGCTCTCCATTTTATTAAGGTACTTTTTATTTTTCTCCAATGCAAATAATTCCACTAGGAGAGATAAGTACACAGAACTTTGGTATAGTTTTCTCATTTTGATTTGCCACAAAATACATTGACATTTTAAAAAGTTGTCTGAAATGTCTTCCCATTATGTCTCCTAAAGTTGTAGTACAAAGTTTTATGGACATTTTGCTGTTGGTACTTCCTCTAATGTCTGGTATCGTTGATCCCCTTAGAATAAGGCAATATTAGACACACACACAGACATACACACATACACACACGCACACATGTACCTGGGAACAAGCATGTTTTGGGGGCTCTTGCTATTACTTTCTAGAAATATAAAAATGCCAAATGAGGAAGTCTTTGCCTCTGGAGGAATATCTTCCAAGCAAGCTGTATTAGGTTCTTCAGACAAGTTTCTTCAGTGTGTGTTTGGAAGAAATCTTGTTTTTGCCAGAAGATAAACACATAACCATTGGGTCTTCTGCAAACCAGGGCACAGAAGGGTAGGTTTGAGGACTGTTTTCAGTTCCCAGCTCACTAGAAACTTGCACAGAGGTTGGAATTTCCAGATTATGCATTTCCTCTCGTTCACTGCCCTGTTTAATTTTCTATACTATGCTTTCCTCTGATGGCTTCAGGAATTTTACTAATGCTTCATCTTTGAAAGGTGTCTTGAAATATCTTACCCATAACAATTTATTCCTGATTTACTCTGTTATGTACAGAGTCACTTTTCTTTCTTTCTTTCTTTCTTTTTTCCCTTTACGATCCCTTTAATGGTATTTTATATTTTATTAAGGAGAATTGATAAACTCAAATTCTCAATAGATCATATTTGTTTCACACAGAGCATCATTGGTCTTATAAAGAACCTCATTTGGAAGTAGGGAAGACTTAGGGAATCAAACAAATGCCTTCTTCATTGAACATTTTGTTTACCTCTTAAAAGTTCAAAACAATCTGACAAACAACACCATTCTCACATTTCTTAGCTCAACATTGTCATACAACTGTATTATATTTAATCACATTTTGTATACAATTTTGATAGGTATGCTACCAAGTTAATGCACTCTTTTTTAAGCTCATCCTTTGTTGCTTCTGATGCCAGAGATAAATTTTGTTTCATAATATATTCTTGAATACATTTCTGTTTTTTTCTATGCTAAACAATACAGCAACTTTCACAGCATAGGGATTAACCAAACTAACTACCTTAAGGTAGTCACCAAAATAATTGAAAAGAGCAAGTAAAGTTTTGACCACAAAAAAAGAAAGTTTATTAATAACTCACACAGCAAGGTGAGCTTCGTCTTAGTGACTGCAGGTCCTATGGAAAGTGCAGTTTAGGGGATGGCGCCTGTGGCTCAAAGGAGTGGGGTGTCTGCCCATATACCAGAGGTGGTGGGTTCAAACCCAGCCCCACCCCAAAAAAGTGCAGTTTGGGGTTTTATATACAAGTTCAAGGAGTATAAGCTGCTTCTTGGAAGTCTCCCAGGGTCTTAATTAACTCTGTTCTGAAAACAACCCACCTGCAAGGTCCTAATTAGCTTCATTTCCATCATAGCCTAGGTCAGCCTGACTCAAATACATCTAAATAGCCTGAACAAATCTATCATCCTCCCTGCTCACAAGTAGCTAGCTAACTGCCTAATAGCACTAAGCAGGGAGACGGGAGAAATTTCTCAATTCCATCTCCCTGAGAATTTGGAAGGCAAGGTTTATAAGGATAGTTTGGTAGACCACAGATTAGGCAGTTAGGTTTGCTAATTGGCTGGGTTTGGAGTTGAACCATCAGTTTCTTGGTATGTGCTGCCAGCACGCAAGACCTAGAAGAGACTATCCCTAGGTTTGCAAAGGTGATGTTATCTACAGAGAGACTTAGGAATCTTTATAACCCATGATGTGACTCCAGAGTGGCAATTGTGGATGGGACTTTCTAGAATGGATAAGGTGTTTTTAAGGGAAATGTGGAGAACAGTTATTCAGAAGGCCTAGTGTATGATGGAGGCAGAAAAGGCAGGAGGTCTAAGGAAGTGAGACGGAAGGAAAGATGAAGGTGGAAGGTTTTGTTTTTATTTGTGTTTTAAGTGTCTTGTATGGAGTTAAAAACATTCCATACGAAAAATAAGGCAATAAGACATTTTTTTAAATCCCGTAAATGTATTTAAGGTATTGTTTTGTTGATAACATTATTTTGTAACTTGGAACAACTCATTAACCAACAGTGAAACCCAATCCATTTCCGATCTGCATAGTTACTTTGATTTTTAGGAAAAATTTTTTTTTTGCTCACCACTTAAAATCTTTAAGTTAAATGATATTCCCTGGCTTTTGGAAAATGCTTTTTTCTTGTCCATATTGGAGACAATGGCTGCCTGGACCAGAGGTCTTATGTAGTGCTGAACATTTGTCTGGGTCAGCTCCACAGACAAAGACAGTAAGAGTTTTCCTCTGCCTTGGTCTGTTGCCTCAGTGCTCCATGTCACCCTGAATGGAACGACCTTGATACTTGTATATGCTGTAAGAAACACATGTACTCTACTCTGAAACCACAGTAGCATAGTATTATCTGCATAGTCATTGTATACTTTCTGACCCAGGGTAAAACAGTAATAGCAATCACAGGTTATCATGACCAGGAATCCCTTCATTTGGAAAATAAATGCTTGCAATAGCAGGAGCTTCCTGATTACTGAATCTCATTTTGACTTGATAAAAATGTGATTATTAGGCAATTTCTATGTAATGATCTCTTACTCACCTGGTACCACTGAGAATTGGTGATTTACCAACACTTTGTTAATATCCTCATGAACTGTTTTTTTGGTTGTTGTTTTTTGTTTGTTTGTTTGTTTGACATAAGAGTCTCACTCTGTCTCCCTGGGTAGAGTGCGCTGGCATCATAGCTCACAGCAACCCTAAACTCCTAAGCTCAAGTGATCCCCCTGCCTCAGCCTCCTGGGTAGCTTGGACTACAGGTGCCCTCTACCACACCCAGCTAGTTTATTTTTATTTTTTTTATTTTTAGTAGAGACGGGGTCTCACTCTTGCTCAGGCTAGTCTCAATCTCCTGAGCTCAAGGGATTCTCCTGCCTCAGCCTCCCAAAGTGCTTTGATTACAGACATGAACCAAACTACCTGGTCCTCATGAACTCTGACATAATACCAGTTATGCTGTTTTTATCTTGTGGTTGTGTCATGATTTAACTTAACTTCCATTAAGGAGGTCAGTGTGATCTCTCATGGGTTAATAGAAACTTGATCTTGTTCTGTTTGGACTTATTCCTCATATGATAGCTATATTTTAAAACCTATTTCTATCTTTGACCTTTATGAAAAAATGACTGTATTTCAACTCAATAGTAGTGAATTTGGGGTTTTATTCCTAATATTAATATATAGATTCATAAATAAATTGAAAAAAATTGAATTTGCAAAATATTGGTGAGGGAGTGTTTGTTGGAAACATGAAGGAAATAACAAGATTTATGATTTCCATTGCTTGATACTGGATTCTCTGAGAATGAAATAACTTTTGTTGAGCAGCTATAATTAGAGATCAGTGCTCTGAAAAAGCTAATTACCTAAGATCAATGTTGATGATATTCCGAAATTTTGTTTCATTTTAGTCTCGGGGAGTGTTTATGTCATGGGAGATTTTCAGTACATTAAATATCAGCACTTTCATTAGATAAAGTTTATAAAATTCAAAAATCATCCAGTAATTTCATAGCTGGCAAATGTAATATAAAGCTGGAATTTATTTTAATTACAATTCTTTCCCCACATGTTAAATCTATCTTAACCTTTAGCAACATACAATTATTATAGAATAGATCATTTTTAATGATTCATTATGTATGAGGTCATTTGACAATGCAATTAGCTTTGTGATGAAAATTTCTATTCTTTTGATCATTCTGTACCTATAATGAATGAGGGGAGTTTTACATCTAATTTCCTGAAATTAGAAGATTAAAGATAGAAACAGACTCTTGTATTAAATGAGACACAAAAATGACTGGATTGCATTAGTCCCTCAGCTGTGCACCAGGAATTGCAGAACTTTGTGCTGTTACTCTTTTTTCTCATTATTCATTCAAAAGATCCATTGGTACTGTTCTCTCTGCTTCTATTATCGCTGAAATTTTCAAAGTGTGCTTTTATGTGAGCTGGAGATTAAAGAATAGGTCTTTCAAGTTCTCAGAAATGGCATGCATCAGTGCCTCGCGCACAAGACTAAGAAGTGAAGGCACAAAAAAGCTAGAATAGAATTTCTGAAACCTGTGTAAATGTTGCAATGTGCAGTAGAAACTTGTTCTTTATTGGTTTTTGTTTGTTTGTTTGTTTTTGTTTTGCTTTTTGTGTATTTTACTATTGGCTGGATGTTCACTATATATCCTGGTAAGTCATCCTGCATTCTGATTTCCAAGCTTTCTGTTGAATAACAGTTAATCACTAAGGCATGGTGTTTTCCATTTAGAATGGATTTCAAACCAAGAACAACTTTTATAGTCAATGAAATTTATATGGGCTTTTATTCTTCATATAGGAAATACAAAAAGAGTTTTGATTGCTGTGAACACAAGATTAAATGAGTTCTAGATCTATTTAGATTTGGTTAAATGTGGGAACAGAGCTGAGGCACATCATATGTGTCTTTGTGATTTAAGTTGATACTTTCAAGTTACTTGCTGTTTTGGGCTCATCATAAGAAAGCATAATTTTATATTGGACTGGGAAATGGCTTATCCTTAGAAATTTTTAAGGCTAGATTTATTTATGAATTAAGTTTTACTGTTGGTTTCCTGAATTTTGCCCCCCAAAAGATGTACAATGGAACATCTTAAATATGGTTAATGTCAAAGGTATATAAAACAACTTTTATAAACGTACTTGGGAAAACTATTAAATAGAAGTATTATTCTCTTCATAAACAAAATGCCATTCCTCTACGTTTTAGAGATTGATTGTCTTTTAAAGATAGATGGTTGTAGGCAGCGCCTATGGCTCAAAGGAGTAAGGATGCCGGAGGTGGCGGGTTCAAACCCAGCCCCAGCCAAAAAAACTGCAAAAAATAAATAAATAAAAATAAAAAAATAAAGATAGATGGTTGTTATTGTGACTATTTTTACATTGGCAAATAGAATAACAAAAAAACTCTCTTAATACAGGATAGCCTGTTTGTTATTTAAAATAGTATAAAGTAAATTAATATAGCGCCTAATTCAAGAATTGATTGTATGAAATTGTTTGCCCTTATTTGATCTTAACTATAACTGCATCTGATATTTTGAAATTCTCAGTGAATGCACCTGGGACATTGGCTGATTTTCTACATCTGCCCCAAACTCTAAGATGTATGTAAAATCTATGTGGAAAACTACAACAGTTTCTCATACTTGTATAAATCAGCAGAGAGGAATTATTTTTTTCTTTTTACATGTTTGTGTTGGAAGATGTTAAAGTTTTATTCTAGCAGAAATAGAACTCGAACATTTCAACTTGCATGAGGAAATTATATTTATACATATATACATATATAAACTTCAATAAAATATATTGAATTATAGTCACTAAATTTTGTAATTAAAATAACATTAAAAGTTAATCTGCCAGTATAAATTACTCATTCCCAAAGACAAAACAAAAATAAAGTCTAAATTTTCTTTTTTAAGTAGAAAGCACAAGGCATACATTTAAAGTTAAAATGAACCGGATAGGAGATGATTTCCCTCCAGAGCTGTTTCAGTTCTGCACATAGTCAAAACCACAGACACATTCAACAGTATATGCCTTCCTAAACCTATTATTTAAAACCATCCAGATGTGTAGTTAATAACTATTACAGCAAAACTACGTGTATGATTTTTAAGGTTGCTGTAACAAAGTTCCAAAAACTAGGCCTTACAACTACAGAAATTTATTCTCTAACAGTTTGAAACCAAGGTATGAAAAGGACCACGTTTCCTCTGAAGATGCTGAGGAAGAATCTTGTGCCTCTTCCTGGTGTCGGGGGGCCCCTAACAATCCTTAGTATTCCCTGGCTCGTAGCTGCGTCACTCCAGTCTCTGCCTCCGTCTTTAGAAGACCATCTTGTCTGTGTGTGTGTCCCCGTGTATACCCTTTCATTTTTCATAAAACTATACTTGTAATTGGATTTGGGGCTCATCATAACCTAGGATGACCTTCTGTTGACTTGATTACTGTTACAAAGATCCTATTTCCATATAAGAATACAATTTGCAGGTACTGGATGTTAGGACCGAAGTGGATATTTGAGGGGTACACAATTCAGTCTGTTTACCACTCTATTTGCAGACTTTGGAACATTTTGAGTCCCTGTGGGTCTGTTGTTCCAATCCATCCTGAGTTAATGAAGTGGAAATTTCCAGGCTCCAGGGTACTTTGGTCTCCCTGCTTTGTACACATCCACCTTTTCTCAGATCATTGGTAATTTGGACAGCACTGAATCTTCCGTTTCTCAGTGCCCATGGTAGAGCTCCTCTTGTTTCTGTGCATCTGCTGTTAATTTACTTCAGTGCAGAAGTACTTGAATCTATAACTTAAGAGCCAGGCAGTTATAGTAGAAGTAGTTACAGGCCCCTAGTTTTTTCTTTTCCATTTTCACACTCTCACAAGATAGATAGACAGACAGATTGGCCATTCCCCAACATACATATATACCAGGAGAAGTGGAGACACACTTTTGGTTGGATGCATTCAGGAATTACCATGTATTGCAGTGACATACAGGTAAATATTCAGAACACCGTTCATAATAAAATCAGTGAAAAAACATACATATTTAAATGGAAAGTTTTGCTACATTATCTCCACAGCCTTATCTGATGTTCTAGGTTTATAATACTAAGCACTGAAGCAATATAATACTTAGAAATGTCCCTGAGAAAAGGGACCTCTAGAATACATATATATGTACGTGTGTGGGGGTGTGTGTGTAGACCTAATACTTGCCCATTTGAGATAATGAACTATTTTGATGATTACCTGAATATGTAAATGAATCCTATGAATTGAGACAAGGTTTTATTTTAAAATAATTGTTTATAAACCTTGTGAATGTCTTTTTACTTTTTAATAATTTGTTATAACTTGGCTTATTAAAGTTGTATGATTTCCCTTCATTTAGTACCTTTGAAACCCTTCCTAATGTCTAATGAATAAATACTCTTTTCCTTCTAGAAATGTAAGTGTATGCACACAACGCACACATACAAATAGCAAGACTGCTTTCAATAATTTCACTTTGATATGAGTTCATTCTTTAAGTAATATACTTCACAGATCTAGTTATAACTTTTAATGACTCAAATGATTACTTCCAAAGGAAATACATAGAGTAATTGGATCTTTTCCCATCAAAACATTGACTGTGTTAGCTACAAAATGTGTCATTAGGAAATGAAATTCATTGTGCTTTTCTTTCTTTTTTAGTTTAAATTTGCTGGTTTAATTTTTAGCGATCTTCCTAAAAAGGGGGGAACTTAAGCTTTTTCACATACAAAGGCCAGTCAATACTGAAATAATATTTAAAAATCTGTACTAATCTTATTCTGTGTGGTAAGTGATGTCTTTTTGAATCCTTCTCCAGAACCATGTACAAAGTTTCCTTAGTTGGGCTGCTACAAATCTTTAAGCAAGCATCAAAAGTGTATGTGAGCAAAAGGGTACAAGATGACTTTTTGCAGAATGAAGAGTTAATGAATTGACACTTTTAAATTCAAGTTAAAGTTTCCAAAATGCTATTTTGTGTTACTTTTAAAACAACATTATTATTACCATATATCATACACAGTAATTAAATAAATGAGGCACTACATGTAAAACTGCAGGTATTTAAAAAAAATATTTTGACAAAAAAAGATAAACCAGAAAAAGTTTAACCTGGTCTGTTTAGAAGAGGACTGAGACCCGTAAGTCTCAATAAAAACAAAACCCACATGGTCCTGAGCCCAACTCTTCACACAAAGTTAGCAGCACTGTTGTACGTCAGCAGCTACTAAATAAGACATAGCTAATTTTAAAATCTAAAAATAAAAATTATGATGTAATCTGCCAGTGAATCAGTTTTCCAAAAAGAAATGTCTCTTTGTGATAGCGATAAATAGGAGCTATTCACGAGCTCCTCCTTACCCACTTGCACATGGCTCTTTTGTGAAGGAGAAAGGACTTGAAATTATGTTTTGCCGATTTCAAACATATACCCATTCTTGCTCATAGCTAGAAAAAATTTCGAGTATCCTTGAAAAAGGTCAGATTGTAATGCAAAACATCGTAAATAAGGCTGATCTTGCAAGCCTTTTTTTTTTATTCATATTTTTATTTTTTATTTATTTATTTTTTTTATTAAATCATAGCTGTGTACATTGATATGATCATGAGGCATCATATACTAGCTTCATAAACCATTTGATACATTTTCATCCCAATATTCAACATAGCCTTCCTGGCATTTTCCCAGTCACCGTGGCATGACATTTACATTTCACATTTGCTGAGTTTCACCCTTGCCCGGAGGATTCGAGCTGCTGGTTTCTTATCATTTGAAACCTCTTCTCTCAGCTTTCAGCAGATAAGTTTGCAGTGCACCTGTTCTCCTTTTTGGGGAACTTTCCTACTTAGTGAGAAGAAGAAATAACTAGATAGGACTCTTGTACTACACTCTGGAGAATTGACCTGGCAGTAGAAAGGCAGATGGACTGAGACCTTGAAACACAGCTGCTCTCTTGCATCATAATTTTTCCCTGTAATAGTCCAATCTGATCCTGGGGGACATTTTTTCAGATTGATGAGTTGGTCCCCAGGACACCGTTGGAAATTCTTGACACGAGCTGAGCTTGTCTGACCTTAGTTGGCTCCTGCATGTGTTGTGAGATCTTGGCATACACCTGTGTTCATTATAGGACTTTGTTAAAAGTCCATGAGTTAGGGAGTCTTGTATGGTGCCTGAGTGGGTTGCAGGATATAGGCTGGTAACTGGGTTTCCAGACCATGAAAGGTGCCTGCATGGATTGCATGATCTTGACAGTCATGTAGACAGTTTGGGGGGCACTTGGCTACTGCCTGGGTGAGTCACAGGACTGTGTCCGGCAGCAAGGTAACTCAATGGGCCTCAGTAGATTATCTACCTGCAGCTGGCATGGATAGGAAGACAGTGCAGTGCTGGGAATTGAGCTGGCTGGAGCTCTCCCTCCATACGGGTCTGACTGTGTAGCTGCTGTAATGTTACTTACAGAACTGTGGTGCCATTTAAAGATAGTGAGTTTGCAGTGACAGATGCTGAGGACCAGTGGGTGCCTGCTGTGCTCAGATGCCTGGGAGGCAGCAGCTGAAGGACACAGGGAGGGTGCTTGACACCCAGTCACAGAGCATGTGAGAGCTTCCACACTCTCCACTTCCTTTCTGGCCCAGCAGGGCTAACTGGGAGGCCTGGAGTGGTAGGAGAGACCCTTGCAGCTTCATCCATTTGGTGATTGCATTGTCTACTGGGGGAGTGCAAACCACCAGGGGTCTCTCCCCTAACCCTTCCCTACATGTGGAAACTCCCCTAGGTACTTTCCAACCTTCTTCTCCTCTCTCTTCAACTTTGGGTATCTCCACTTGCTTCTCTCAAGATTCAAAATGCTCGCTCTGAGATGATCTATCTAGGGACATACCTCTACCTGAAAATTGTGGTTCCCTCCTTAATAGTGACAAGAGCAGGCTGTGTCTAGTCTGCCAGCTAGGTTCCTTCCCCAGGCTTTAATGTTTGTAGGCAAAAATGTTACATCATCTGTTGAGATATTTGAGCTACAAACATACATTTTAGATACTATATAAGTCATATTAGGTATCTCAGGGTTTCCAGCTTGCGAATGGCTTGTACCGGGAATTTTCACCCTCCATAATTGTGGGATCCAATAAATTATTTCTTTTTTTCTTTGTTTCTATTTTCCTTCATTATTTCCTTCTTCCACTTCCTTTTTTTTTTTTTTTTTTTTTCACTTATTGCCCTCCATAGAGTACCGTGGCATTACACAGTTCACAGAAACCTCCAACTCCTGGGCTTAGGCAATTCTCTTTCCTCAGCCTCCCAAGTAGCTGGGACTACAGGGCCCCACCACAATGCCTGTCTATTTTTTTGTTGCAGTGTGGCTGGGGCCGAGTTTGAACCCACCACCCTCAGTATATGGGGCCGGTGCCCTATCCACTGAGCCATAGGCACTGCCCTCCTTCTTTTGTTTTAATAGTCATTTTCATGTATATGATTTTAATTTCTTTGATATTTTCTTTAGTTTTAAATTTTGATTATGTCCTAGTGATTACCCTGAGAATTACATTTTGTAACTTAAAACAATCTTATTTATATTAATACCAAATTAATTTCAATAGTATACAATTTTTCCTTTTATTACATCTTCCTTCCTTGTGTTATTGTAATTTGTTGTAATGCAATACATTAGTTGTAATACAATACACATTACACCTTTATACATTATTAATGCATCCCTACCTAAATAAAATCTGAATTAGTAGTTTTTTACAGTAAAGTGAATTTCATAGAATATTTTGAGCTATAAAGCTATGAAGAATTCATTGAACTCTCAGAAACTAAATTGGCTCTAGTCTAATTCATGCCTCAGAAAGAAACACATTTTAGTTTGATTTAATGTGATATAAAATTCACTATACAACCTAAAAGTGCACTTTGGTATCATAGTCACATAAGTTCTCATTAAGGTCCAGAAAATTCCACAGGATTTTAGGAAAAGGGAATGTTAAATTGAAGCCATATAAAATAATTTCCAAAGTTTTACCTATTCATGCAGTAGTAATAAGTATTTTTTTTTTCGGGTTTGCTATATCTTTTTTTTTTATTAAATCATAATTGTGTACATTGATGCATTTATGGGGTTCAGTGTGCTGATTTGACATACAATGTGAAACGCTTACATCTAACTGATCAACACATCCACCACCTCGCTTACTTATTTGTTGTTGCAAGACAATTATACTCTTTTCTTTATAGTTTTCAAATGTACCATTGCATTATGCACATTAGGTGAAGTCCTCCCAAATGCCCTCCCTCCTCCTGGCCTTTGCTCCCTTCTCTCTCCTCTTCCCTCCTACTTAGATATGTTTTACCAGTCACATGAATGTGTAGGTGATTAAACATTGATTTCATAGTAGTATTTAGTACCTTGGATACTTTTTTTTCCATTCTTGAGATACTTTACTAAGAATAATATGTTCCAGCTTCATCCAGGTAAACATAAAAGATGTGAAGTCTCCATCTTTTTTTTGTGGCTGCATAGTATGAAAGGTATTTTAAGTTAAGATGATCAGATGCTTTTCTCCATTGTTCTCTTAATCATTCAGGTTCTGTATTTAAAGGTCCGAATGACCTCCCTCATATTCAATTATTTTCTAGAGAGACTCACAATCATATTCAATGATTTTCTAGAGAGACTCATAGGTGTCAAACTCCTAGTTACTGTATTGTAGGGAAATGGGGGGGGGAAATGCTTAAGACAAGATCCAAGATATACCAGGCATAAGCTTTCCATTCCTCACAGAGCTCTAACAACCAGAAAAATTTTACTGAGCTCTGGTGTCCAGGGTGTTTATTTGGGGCCATCTTGTAGGCCTCACTTGCCATCTTTGTGGCTAATTTTAGACTCCAGGTCCTCCAAAAGGCACCCTGATTCTGTGGGACCCAATGATTCCCACCTTAAATCATACTGTCAGAATAGATAGTCTTATATGGCCCAAGCCCCCAGGTAAACAAAGATACTGTTGTCAGGGAGATTAGGTCAAAGGCTTAGAAATTACCTTCCAGGCGAAGGGCAGAGGCCAAACCTTTCTTTGGAATGTGCACTGTGGAGAGCCCAGACTTGCTGGGGTAACTACACCTTTACTGCAGAGGATCCCTAGCCCAGAATCCATGTGGCAGATCCAAGTCTCATGTATGTGGCAGATCTGAGTCTCATGTATGTAAATGACCGCCCCTGGTAGAACCTGGGGTCTCCTACATATTTCAGAAGAAACCCTCAGCATTACTGTCAGGCAAAAATCCCCCCTTAGGTTTTCATAGTCAAGAGGAAGATTTATTTCCCTAGGCAATTCTTTCCCTTAGCCACCCTATGGCATAAACTCTAAGCCATTCATACAATAAATATTTATTATGTTTCCATTTATTGTGTACCCAGAGGTAAGAACAACTCGGTTTCTTCCCTAAAGGAAGTTATAGTCAAGTGCTATGAAAAGGATAGCAGAGAACGTAATGTGTATTAAAAAAAAAAAAAAAAAAAAATTAAAACTATCTCCTGACTTTCCTGTCTTGCTTAGGTAGGCAGGAACCATTATTCACAGAGTAACACAGTAGCCAAATATTAAGGGAGGAAATAGAAGGAGAAAAGTAGAAAAGTGCCTATTGCATAGAACAGCTCTTCCACACTCAGGGAATTATGAGATAAAATTCAGTCCTTGTGAGGAAAATTCAGAAGGTTAGTCTGGATGAACAGGGGAGAGCTGGGATAACATAACACGGGATGAAACTGGGAAAGTGTGGAAGAGTCACAAGGACACAATATCCAAGGCTGATTGGTCAGACATTCAAAATATTTTAGCTGTGTTTTTCACTTACAAACCAAAAGCTTTAGAAATGCAAATAAATAGCAATGAGGCTGTGACTGAATAATAATAGAATGTTTTAAAGTTATTTAAACATAGTCTTTGCCTTGTTTCTTAACTTAGTTCATGAATTTTTTTAGAGTACTACATTTTCTTTCTTTTTACATATAAGTAAACAAATAACAGAAAGCCCCAGTAAGAAGAGTAGCGTTTGTGTAAATTAGTGATCAAATCTCAGTGAAATACAGAAAGTGGATGTTCAGGGGAGTAAAATAAGGTTAAGTAGTACCTATCGTACCAAAGCTATTGTATGTGAATCTGTGAAAGACAGTATGAGATGACGAATCTCACTTCATACCTGTCTGCTGCTCAGAGCATTACACTCCAAATTATGCACAGGTGAGTCCTTTTGTGGCACATTGCAGTCCCTGCATCCAACAGGCATAAAAATGCATAAATAATTCAACTGCACTCAGATAGTACTACAAGTAAATGCATTTTTAGCTATTTGCATTTTAGAAATAAACAAATATGCCTCCTGGTGGCAAACTGCAGGTACATTACAATTGTAGCTTCCACTTCACAGGCATCACAAGGGCAAAGTTAATTTCAAAATTGTCCCTGAAGCATCAACTCTTCAATAACATTCCCATTATACAATATAGGTAGGTTAGAATTCAGGGAAACTACTAGTCTAGATGTGCAATACATCAGATGCCACAACCATGAAACTATGATTATTTTTGCAAACCAACCATAGAAACATTATAAAGCATCTACCAATAAAAACGCTGAAAAATTGATGGAATTCCAAGGAGGGCTTTGTAGCTATTTCAGTAATTACTCACAAAATTTGGGATACAGTGCCTTTGGTTTAATATACATTTTTTTTTCTTTTCTGGGACTCAAAATTGCACGTTTAAGTGGATTCTTCTAAATCTGCACAATAATTTGAGAGCTACTGACAATATTCTTGGTATGATTAAAAATTGACGGAGCAAGGCAATCGTTTCCGGGTAAGAAATGTGGAATCCAGAGAAAAATCTTGCAGTATTATTCCTCCATTATACGTTCTCAGGTTTTGCTTTAGGAAACCTGCATTCTATTTCTGACTACTTCACATAGTTGAGCTCCTTTACTCAAAATTCTAACATAAACACAATGAAAATAAAGGGACTTCTCTGACCCTGTCACACAAAAGGTTGAAGGACTTTAAACCTATTTACTTAGCAGAAAAGTAAGATAATATCCATTGCAATATTATATTCTGTCCTAAACAAAATTTAAATAATTGCCACAACATGTTGGATATGTTCTCCGTGTCTCATCTTTAGATAATAGTTAGAACAAATTAATCAGTTCTATATACTCTAGTCCAACTCCTATCATAACTCTGGAAAGATTTAAACATGATGACGAATGCGTTTTAACTAACATGGGCAATTCTCCTTATTAGTCTGTAAATAAAGACTTGCTGTAAGCTGAAATCAGTGCCTGTTTCCCATTTGTGAAAGCCAAAGATTAATAATTGCCTTCGTGAAAGAATAGATTTACTCTCTGGCCTCACTGCCAGAATAAAAATGTTAAGGGCTGAATGTTGAATTTATCGCTGACAATTAATTCCCCTGGATAATGCATGTGTTGTGGGCATGTTGTGAGTGCAAATGGGCCACATTCATATTAGTCTGAAACATGAGTTGAGGAAGTGATGTCAGAGCTTGACTCAAAACATCCCCACTGCACAGACTTAATGGAACAGAAAGGCAGAGGTGGATAATCGACATGTGTGCAACCCTCTGCTATTGGCCACCCCAGCTCTCATTTATAGGGCAAGTACATGTTTTTGAATGGATCTATTTGATCCCTACTTGTCAAAACTGTTCCCCATCACTCCTAAGCACTTTGCCTAACAGTTAGAACAAGCCATGACAGATGATCTTTATAGGAAAGCAAAGAATAGTGCAGAATTTAATATGAAAAGTGACAGGACAAGAAAAATTGAGATTTAATGGAAACTTATCCAGGCTGGTTTGCAGCAGCATGTGTCGAGGCATTTTGGTGTCGTGTGACTCTCTGAAACACAGAGTTCAGTTATTATAAAGTTGACACAAAGGTCAATACTATAGCTCGCTCTCTCTCTCTCTCTCTGTCTCTTTCTCACACAAACACACTCAAAATGCTTGTACTCTTTGTTGGAAGTATAATTCAAAGATACTGCTATACTAAAGAACAGGAATAGACCAGAACAGGTAAAGCTATCTGTATTTTCTGTCTGATTTAAAAACCTTTAGTGAATAAATTAATATCTACAAGATTTGGCCAACTGTAGCTCACCAACCAAACTTGTCCTTCTGCCTGTTTTTGAAAACAGCTTCAACCGAACAAAGCTATGCACATTTATTTAGTTTTACCCACAGCTGGTTTTATGACTATGAAGTCTGAGTTGAGTGTTTGCAACAGAGACTTGACTGGTCCTCAAAGGGGGCCTATCCTTATTTACCAGCTTGCCCTTTTAGAACAGAGTTTACTGGCCCTGGTCTAGAACTTGTAGATAACAGTGTACTTCACCTACCCATCGTCACTGCACATACTGACCGTAATCAAGGCTCAAGGATGCTGAGGACATACATAAACTGCAGTGACCAATCTCTACACTAGAGATCTCTGCAGGAGTCTCTCTAAGCTGAAGTCATGTCACCTCCAGCATTATTGACATCAAACGAAGTACCAGGATTAGAAGAGACAAGCCCCCTTTTGTCATGGACTTACATCCTTGCAGGGAGGACACAACACATGACTACACAAAAAAGTTATTGAGTCATTTTAGAAATGGGATATTTAAATGATTTGGTGCTCAAGGAGAGGTATAACTTTGAGCTGACCTAGAGACAGTGCCAGGGACGAGACTAATGTCTGAAGCATAATGAGGAGGTCAGAAGTGAGTGTGTCAGGCAGAAGGGCAGCACGCAGGAGGCCCTGAGATGGGAGAAATTTGATGATTTCAAAAGAGGCCATGCAACATACAATGGAGAGAGATACAGAAAATCATGTCAAAATGAACTCATTTATGGGGGCCCTCAAGTTTTAGTCTCTAAGTTTTTATTGTAAAGCTTCAGGGTGGTTCTGACTTAGGAAAGGAAAGGGCTCAGCAATCTTTGGAAAATCTGGGGCAAGAAAGGAAGAAATTAAGTACTGATGGCCACTCACCTCTATCGAAAAAATTACCAAAATCTTAAAAAGAGCTCTTATGGTGGTGCTGAAGCACAAGGAAACAGCTTTGAGTGTCTGCTGGTCATATTAAAGGTTAATTGAAGACCTTTGTGGATTGTGGAGAAGGGAGTGGGCCTAAAACCCTGCAGGGACCTTCTTGATAAAAACTGAAGACTCATTGTATAAAAAGGAATCTTCCTACCTACACCACTCTCTAGCCTTTAAGGGAGATTTCAGAAGTAAAAGTATTCACCATTGTGCCTTGAACCAATGTCTTTTTAGGACCCAACAGTTTTCATCTCTCTGTGCTCCACAGATTAGCTGCCTGAAATAGTTCCTTGTAATAGTTTGATGAACAAGTTCCTAACCACAGTCCTAGAAATGTGTGAAGAGCAATGGAATAATAACTGCAGTGTTAATTCAAGCAACTTGTCTTTAATCTGATCTTAACTTACAAATTAGGCCATTGTATCTGCTGTACTTGAAGGAGAAGCTTCCGAAAGTGATTGCGTTCTTCAGGCAATCATGTCATTAATTAGAAAGAATATATTTCTCTACTCTTCTCCTGGTACCAAGGCCCTCCTTGCCTAGAAAAGGAGTTTGACCTGATTATCTCCTTTAAGTGGGTATCGTGGGCATGTGTGGAATTGAGTCTTGATAAAGGAATAGTATCTCTCTTTTGTAACTATGAGTGGATGGTTTAAAGCTATAGAAAAACAAGTAAAATAAAAATAAATTAGTTAAAGTTAAATCATTGATTCATTCCTTTCATCTGCACCCTGATGGATGTTTATTTAGCCTCTGTTCAAACATGTCTTCTACTGAGCCTTGTTTGTCTACATTTCCACCTCCCTGAGCTCTCTCTCAGCCAACCTTCAGTCAGTCTACCTTATTCCCAAGCAGCTGCCTCCTCATATCCATCTTTTCCTTCCCAGGCTTGCATCTGTCTACTCCGCCCCTTACTCATGTCTCAAGCTATCTCTTCCCTTCACCTGCTTTTTCAAACTATAGATTGTGTCATCTATCCTATCCTAACATTTCATTTTCTCTCCATGCATGTGCAGCTCTATAACTTCACAAGGCATTCTCCTCTATGTGTGTGTATGCCCAAATTTCCTCTTTTTATGAGGCACCAGTCATTGGATTACAGCCCACCTTAAGCCCACATGACCTTATTTTTACTATATTACATGCACAAAAATCCACTTTCCAAATAGAGTCATCTTCCCATGTGCCAGGCTTTAGGATTTTAACATACGTGTATCTCTTGGAGGGACACAATTCAAACCAAAACATTATATATTATTACTTTTCTGTAAATAGTTTCAATGTCTATTCTGATTTATTTTTGTTTCTAATAAGTCATTGTGTCAATCCATAGACCCATTTGTAGCATCCCTTTACCTTTTTCAAATGCACTTCTTAAAAATTACAATCCTGTTTCCTCGTTCTGGTGTCTTGGTATGTAGTGACTAAATCCAAGAAAAATCATGAATATTCCACCCCCAAGCTTAGCATATTATTAGGGATTAGCATACAGCCAGACCCTGACCCTGTGGGGCTGATGTTCTTTATTGGAGCAATCCTGTTTTCTACAGACTTTGAGATTTTCTACACTCTGTATTATGCTTTAATAAGTCTTGGCACTTTGCTTGCTTGCATCTGGTTGGTCTGCACATTTGTTCATTCAATTTGGAAACAGTAACCATTCTTCCTTACTGAGAACCAAGAACCAAGAGACACAGACCTAACTTCCGGTCTCCACACCTGACAGAGGAATAGAAGAAGTGAGTTAGAAAAAACAAACAAACAAAAAAATTAGACAAGGGAAACTTCAAGAGATTTGTGGTACACAAGGTAGCTATAGTTAACAAGAACATATTGTATTCTTGGACAATGTTCAAAAAGTAGTTAAGTGTTACCGCAAGTGTGACAACTGCATGATGTAATGCTTACAATGGTTGGCTTGGTTTGGCCAGTCAATCATGCATACGTGTTTCAAAACATTGTGTTTTTCAGAATAAACATATATCATTTTATCTGTCAGTTTAAAAATAAGTTAAATTTTAAAAGGTAGAAATATTCTATTATAATTCAAATAAATTTTATTGTCATGTTGAATTGTCACAAATTTGGACTCTTATTAGAACTACTCCCAAAGGATGTGTGAATGTCATCAAGTTTTATTCAACTATCCTCCATAATTCCTCTCACTATTTACTTCCCTTTTTTCTCCCTATCCACTTTGTCCCCATTTTCCCAAATAGCACTGCATTCTCAGAGTTAGTGCAGGAATACGTGAAAAGGTAACATATCTATCTTTGGCTTTGCTCTGTCTGAAAAACAATGGAGAAAGGGCAGCTGAATTCCATTTGGGTATTTTTTTTTGTTCATAAGCTCTGTGTGGAAGTGGCTGGCACTGAAGTATGGAATGTTGCTCTGGGTACATGCAAGGCAGGGCTAGGAAATTCCAAATTCATGTCTTCTGAGAGCTACCGAGACTAATCATCAACTGGGAAAAGGGTGTTCAATGAAATTGTTAAGGAAAAAAGATTCATGACATTTATTAAAGATGGTAAAAAAGACTCTAGTCAAGAAGGGCTATTGTAATTTTTTTTCCTTGCATAAAGAGTTTGGTCCTAACTCTGAACCCAACAAGGAAAAGTAGGCATTTATAGCCAAGGAACAGGGTTGGGGAGAGGGTCAGAATCTGGAAAATTACTAATAAGTAACTGGAAAGCTAAGGGCATTTTTACTAAACCCATTTAACTATATTCTTTCTGAAGGAAGGCCAGAATAATGAAATACTGTAGGAGGGGAATACAGAATGTGATCGGATATCTAAAATAGAAGAGTCTTGCTAAATCTGTACTAAAGGGACCAACAAGGTACAGCCCGGTCAAAAAGGTGCTCAGAGAAGCCTGACTCAAGTTTGGTCAAAGGAGAGAGTCTTTCACCGCATTTTTTATGAATTTTTTTTTTTAGAGGCACGAAGTAGCCAAGCATTACAGATAGGGAGGGACTATAAGTACACATCTAATTTCTCTGCTCCTATCTAAAGTGTTAACTATTAATAATTTTTGAAGTTGATTTCCCTGCTTGAGCAAGAGTGGAAGGGTAAAATAGCAGCCAGCAAAGCCAGCCTCACACCCCAACCATGTGCAGCTACACACCTGTTCACACACAGCTAACCACACAGATGCTCACGGTTGCACATTATTTAACATCTGCCGATTTGAATGTAAGAAGCAGCCTACAAAAAAGGGACCCACTGGGTTATCAGTCAAATTGCAAACTAATAAAACAACACAGCAAAAATATGCAAAAGCAAGTATACATTTCTGTTATTTTTAATCCTCTGCCCTTTAAGCCTACTTGTAAACACAAACGGTTTTACATAAATTCCAAACTTTGTCAAAAAGGCAAGACTTTTCCTATTGTACATCTTTTGTTAGCAAAATCAAAATTTCTCAGAGGAAACACGCTAGTCTGGTTGAGTAAATCAAAGTTATAAACATTGTAGAAGCAGGAAAGTATCACTTAATGAAACACAATGAACAAGAGACTTACTATATCGGCATCTAAAAGACATGAACTTTTTCTTAAAGATAATGAGTCTAAACATTGACCTATTTTATGCTTCAGAGAGTGTAATGTGATCTACGTATTCAGAGGCAAAAGCAGGAGCACCGTCATCACCCTTGACAAAAATTTGTAACAAAACTTGTGGAATCTCGTCTAATGGCTGTGAAAATGGACACATGCAAGTGTGACATAGCTGATGAAATTCTTTTTAGAAAAAAGATAAACTATACACAAATAAATAGACCAGACATATCAAATAAATGTGCTATCTTAGAAGAATGAGTCAACATCTCCTAACCTGTCAAAAATACTTTTTAGTATTTTTTTGTGTGTGTGATTGTTGTGAGAAAAGTCAATAGGAGTAGCGTTAAAAATTCAAATTAAATTTTCACAATTAGATCCCACAACAAAAGTCACTGTATTGTCCCCCAAAACCTTACAATATAGTAAAGGGACCTGCAGTCACATAAAGCACGACAATTAAATATGGCATCTAAATGGAGCCAACTGTGGGAAGTAATGTGGACACAGTGGACAGAGCTCTTACATCAGGAAGTAGAAGGACTTCCTGGGGAGTGGGACACAAGCACCATGGGGGGTTGGGGGAAGGAATAAATAGAAATTCACACATGACATTATTTGGCAAGCACATTCCAAATGCATTACACAGACAAAGGTCATGGATAATGATTTTCTAGAACAAGTTAAAAATTGATTTTGAGTTAAGTTGTGGTATCCTTCCATTTATCTGAAGTAAATGTTGTTGAAAGTGAAAATATCTGCTATATTTAGAAATGAATGAAGTAGAAAAAAATTAAGCAAAACTTCTCTAGGAGATCTCCCTTTCTCTCCACACACAAACAAATCCAATAAATTAAAAAGAGCATATAAACTATGGAGTAGTGATTATTTTGAAATTAGAAGCAAATACAATTAATGATTGAAGGTCAATAAATTATAAACAGTGTATATATATGGATACTTTCTACAAATGAATAGGCATACAATCAAATTATCTCAATAGGAAATAGGAACCCTAAATAAATAATAGACGTTAAATAAGTCAAATAAGTGTTCAGAATCTTCCCCTATTCCCTATTCCTGACTGACACCAGGCCCAGATAGTATTATAGAAAAATTTTAGCAAACATCTCCAAATTATTTATATCTGACCTTCACAATCTATTGCAGAGAATGGAAATAGAATCAAAGTAATTCAACTCACTTTATAAGATTTTATATAATTAAAATGCCCAAACTAGACAAAGACATTATCCTCACCCTCCCCCCCCAAAAAAAAGGTGTAGGTAACTCCACCCATAAACTCCTACTACAGGCTAAAACATTATATAATATGCCTCTATCTTTTCCCATACTGTCCTTGTTTTAAATTTTCTTTGTATTACAGAAATACTCAAATCTATTTTCAGACACAATTATTCATTTTTATATTATATCAGTCTTTTTGTTCAATCTATTAAAATTTTTTCCCTTTATATTATTTGTTTTATTACCTGTAGACTGTATTGTTTGTTATTTTCATTATCCATATTTTCTTTACTCATAATACACTTCCAGCTTCTGCCTCTCAAAGTGCTAGAAATACAGGTGTGAGTCACCACACTTTGCCTAGATATGCACTCCTGACTTGATTTCCTTTTTCATTTCAGCCACAAGATGACTCTCTTTTGTTCATTTCTATTTAAATGATGTATTCTATATTGTTTTCTACCATGTCTGTGTGTTGGGAGTGGATTTGGAATCAGCTCAGATTGCTGTACTGAAAATATATTAGACAATTTAAAGTCATTTTCAAAATGGTTAGCCAAAATTCAGTTACAGTTCCTCATCTAGACGCTGAAAGGACATACCCAAAAGTGCACTCAGCCTGACCCTAATAAATCTGAAGCTTCAGTGAACTCTCTATTACTGAACTGCTTTTACAGTTCTGTAAAATTCAAAAAACCTAAGATGCTTTATATTATTTTTCTTAATGAGAGTTTTCCAACCCACTTTCTCCAATTATTCAAGCTTCAGATCCATAAAACCTGGAACGTTTCAAGCTTGACTCTTGAGAGACTGGAGATAAAAACAAAATTCTAAATATGCATACAATCAATGTTTAGTAACTATAGAGCTATAAAAAGTTCCTATGACAGCAGGGAAAATCACAGATTTGAAAATTTTTTTTAAGATGGAAAGCGCAACATATAACACAAATCAATACCAAAAGTTGCCTGACTCATAGGGAATTAGTTTAGAAAATAGTATTTGAGAATTAATTGAAGTCCCAAGAAAAGTGCCAACAGAGAGAATACACAAATATATATATTTTTTATGTCCATAGTACAAAGAGAAATATAAAGTCAAAAACCAAAGAGTTAGACATTCCTACTCAAATCCAATTTTAGTTCGGTGTTCTTCTAGAGTCAAAAAAATAGTGATTATTCCTGAAATATATTTGAGTCCCTAAACAAATGAGAAAATGATCTAAGATTTCCAGGGAGCAAGTCTGGAAGAAGTACATAAAACTGCAGGTCATAATCTAAAAAATTATAAAAATGGGGGAGAAAGAAAGAGCTCAGAAAAGGGAAGATTAAGCAAATGTTTTTTTTGTTTTTTTTTTTTTTAATGAGGAAAGAAAATATGTTATTTGAGACAATTATGGGGATGAAAAACTATTCTAGAAAAACTCTAAATAATCAAAGAATTTAACAGATTTTTTTTTTTTTTTAAGTACATGATAATTTCCCTAATGGAGCTGAACTCAGCTACAATACAGAATGACAACCTTGACTCACTCATATTTTGGATGAAATTGCGAAGACACTCTCAGAATTGTAGATTGACATCAAGAGATGAATGGATAAAGAAAATTTGGTACATATACAAAATGGAATACTATGAAAGCTTTAAAAAGAAGATAATCCTGCTTTGCAACAACATGGATGAACCTGGAGGACCTTATGCTAAGTGAAATAAACCAAGCACCAAAAGATAAATACTGCATGATCTCATGTAGATACAGAATCTAAAAATGCTGAACTTAAGCAGAGAGTAGAATGGTTGTTACCAAAGACTGGGGTGGAGAGGGGATGGTGAGATTTTGGTGAAAAGGACATGAAGATTTAGTCAGACAGGAAGAATAAATTCTTGAGATCTATTGTACAGCACAATGATGATAGTTAATAACAATAAGCTATACACTTGGAAATTACCAAGATAGTAGATTTCAAATGTTCTCATCACACACAAAAAAAATATGGTAAATATGTGAGGTGATGGATGTGTTAACTAGCTTGCTTTAATCATTCCACAATATATACATAATCAAAATATCACAATGTATCCCACAAATATATACAATAAGAAAGAAGAATATTAAAAAATATATTTTGGACGAAATTGCAAAGACACTCTCAGGTAGCAGTAGATTCACTATTTTAACATTAAAAAAAAGATATCATGGGAACTTCTATCAGAGTATAAAACAAAATGGGATGATGTGAAGAAGCCTCTTTACAACTACTTAAGTTTTTTTGAAATGTGGGGGAAGCTCCTGGTAGGACAGCAGGTGGCTCTGTTTTAGGCTTTCTCATGGTATTTTATTATTTGGGGTTTTGTTTTACTTCGGTTTTTGATGTTTGATTCTCCCTCCCCCCCCCCCCCAATTTAAAAACATTTCAGACAGACAGACAGAGTTACCAAATTCGTAAGTGAAACTAGCTAGAGACAAAGCTCATTTAGTAGACAACAGGATCAACATTCATTTGTTTAGTTTAAAAACAAAAGAGACAAAATCAGAAAAGATCATGGAAGTCTTCCCTTTAATGTTCAAAAATATGGTAGTGCAGCTCTCTTGCCTTTGCAGAACTTGTCAAAATACAGGGTCAGCATCAGCCAACAAAATTATCCTGCTGCTGGCCCAAACTCCAATACCCAAGAAAGTGCCCTAAGCACAGAAAAGGAAGCCCGATTGTTGCAATGCGCAGACCTTATCTGTGAGGGGGGGTTAAACCTTGGTGGTCCATATTAATACGGGCGACTGAAGAGCTAGAGAGAAAGTGCAGCAGGATAAGAGGATGGATATTCTTTTTTGGGTGGTCATACGTGGCTACTACAATTATTTGAGTTGGTCATTTAATTTAAAAGTAAAAACAAGAAACACAACAGAGTTTATTAACCTTAAAAAAAAAAAAAAATCAGGAGGTTTGGGGAGCCTCAAAGTCCTGTGCTGCATCCTCTCAGTGCCTGAATGCTTTCACAGACCATGCAAAGTGCAGGCACTGGGTGAAACTCTCCGGCAATCACAGGAAGGTTTTTCTGCCAGCTGTTAATTTCTAAACAGTTCGCCTGGACTTCTCTACTATAAGTTTTATTGTATGTGTATTGGCATTGTGTGTTTATGGCTGTATTTCTCTGTAGAGTTGAGAGCTGAGACCATATTTTATTCAAATTTGCAGGGAATCAAATTTCAGTTTAACTCAAGCCAGAACTTTCAAGCAGTTATCACTCTTTAACAATAAAATGGAATGTTGTATTTTGGCAAAAGGACTCAGTTGTAAATGTTGAAGTGAAAGTTTATCTTTCCAGTGGCTGTTGAAGCAAATTTTTCATCAGATTAGATTGAGAGAGAGGTGGATATGAACAAAATAAAAGAAAACAAATGATGTCTATTTAATTCTGAAATTCAGTGGCTTCCTTTCCATGTCTCTCCCTTTTGCCCTTCTTTTCTTTCTTTCTTTTTTTTTTTTATTTCAATATTAAGTGGGCAGGAATGATTTGGTCACATGGATTGCTTTTGTAATGTTCATTGTACCTACTGGGTAGATTTTCTCTCCTCCTGTCCTCCCACTCCCCTTTGCCTGATTTCCACTGGTTTTTACTTCCCTTTGTACACATGTGCTAATTGGTTAGTTCCAGTTTAATCATCAGTACCTGTGGTATTTGTTTTTCCATTGCTTAGATACCTTACTTAGGAAAATAGTCTCTGGTTCCATCCAATTTCTTGCAAAAAGCATTAATTTCTTCTTTAGTTATGGCTCAGTAGTACTCCATGCTATATGCTTGCACCACATTTGGTTAATCCACTCATGAATTGATGGGCATTTGATTTGTTTCTATATCTTTGTAATTATGAATGGTGTCACAATAAACATTCAAGTGCAGGTTGATAAACAATCCCATAAAATGTGGGCAAAATGATCAGAAGCTTTTCAAAGAAGATACAACCAAGGGCTAACTAACAAATGAAAAAAAATGGTAAACATCCCTAATCATCAGGGTAATGTGAATTAGAAGCACATGAGATATTACTTATTCCTGTTAAAATGGCTTTTATCAAAAAGTCCAAAGAGAATGTACATAGAGAAAAAGGAACACTTCTATACTGTTGGGACCGGAAATTACTACAATCTCTATAAAAAACAGCACAGAGATTCCTCCAAGTACTAAAAGGAGACTTATCATCTGATCCAGCAATCCCACTACAGGGTTTCTACCCCAAGGAAAAGAAGATGTTTTATCAAAAAGACACCTGCCTTTGTTTTCTTACAGCATTTTCGGCACTCTGGTTCCTTTCCATCACCTGCACAATTGTCTCAGTCCACTTAAGCCATTATAACAAAATACTGGGTATTTTGAACTGGGTAACTTTCAAATGACAGAAATTTATTTTCTACAGTCTCTGAGGCTCAGAAGTCCACCGTCAAGGTGTTGGCAGAGCCTGGTGAGAGCCTGCCTGCTGGCCCCTATGTAGTGCTTTCTGACTGTGTCCTCACGTGGTAAAGGGGGTAAAGGGTCTTTGTCTCAGCCTCTTTTATGAGGATACTAATTCCATTTACGAAAAATTGAGTTTTTCATTCTGAAAAGCCCACCTATTAATACCACTATCTTGAGGGTTATGATTTCCACATATGCTTTCGGGGAAACACAAATGTTCATATCATAGCAAAGTCTGTCATGACGTGGGATTCTGTAGAGGCACGGTCTTCACTAATAACCGAAAAATTACTTCATCTGCTTTGATAAGACCCTTATTATGTGCACAGATCTTCTAAGAAAAGGCTCAAAGATTTACAAGTGGAACAGAGAGGTAGAAAGGACACGAGCCATGAATTTGAAAGACCCCTTTTTGAAGTTTACCCCAACTTACTCATTGCATGAGTTTTGATGACTCATTAACTATCTCTATAATAGATTTATAGGAAACCTCACATACGATTATTATTGGGAGAAAATTTGTATGGTGTTTTATAATAATTAAGTAGTATTTCTGGTATTAGAATCAGGACAATTCTGCCTTTAGTGCTCTCAGTGTATATGAATGGAAGTCTTTTTGGTTTGGGCAGAATGTGTTTAGAATACAGTGGCTGTGCCTAATATCATCTTCTTTTTAATTCCTCTGCCTATAAGATCATTGCTCCCCCCCCCCCCCAGCAGAACATAATACAGAACTTCAGTGTCATTTAGCTGACAGGCTTTAAACTTCCTTGACTCCTAGTATCACAGATCATTGTATATTTCTATTAAAGACTGCTCTAATCACTCCACTTTGCATTCAGTGAGAGGAATTGTGGCACTTAACTCTACAGAAGCTTGGTTCTTTATATCATGCCTATTATTCTGGTCCAAACAGGTACACATACTCGACCACTGGAGACTTTGCACCAGTATCTCTGGGTATCATCCAGACCTTTGAAGTCCTACATTACTTTTCTACAAGTGCCAGTACAGGTCATGTCATTTCCAGAACTTGGTGCAAAAGGAGAGCATGAAGCCCTTGTTCTAAAGTTATTACATTTTCAAAATAGTAACATGAGGGAATTAAACTAAACCCTGGACCTTGTAAACATGGGGTCCTTTGTAACTGCGTAGGACACATGCCCTGCCTTGCCAAGTGTCAATGCAATAATGAAGGTGAAATGGTTGTTAGCCGCTATAATAGGAAGGTGTGCATTACTACCAGTTATGCAAACATTTGAATTAATGCAAAGAGAAATTTCTGAAAAAACACATGCCATGAAAGAACTTCAGATACAATTCAAAATGTACGTGGTGCTGAAAGAAGTTTGACTTTATGTTGGAGTTAAGAGAAGTTCTCAAGCAAAATTGAGTTAAGTTCTCCCTTTCTGTTGTTGACTGAAACACCAGAAAGGGTTGAGTTCCTAATAAGCAGCTCTTAGGTTTCATCAGAGGTGGGTTCAGTTCAATAGACAAGGTAAACTCCCTACAGTATATTGATAATATTTATAAATGATTTTGAGGTAAAAATGTCTTTCTGTTAATCCAAGTTATTACTTTTGTGTAACGGATGCTGCTAGAGATTCTATTAATCTTTTCTTTTTCTTTCTTTTTTTTTTTTTTATCTGAATGGCAAAAATAAGAACAAGGCAAGGAGGAGGAGGGGGAGAAAGAAGGGAAAGGAAAAGTTTGAAGGGGTAACTTCAGGCCTTCAGCTGCCTTCATCTCTTCTTATAACTAATGCTAAACACTAGAACCTGTGAAACAAATTTTTGCCTGTGGAATACTTGCCTCTAACTCAACTGTAACATAGACATTTTTAAGGAGAGTTTACATCACAGTAATTTAATTTTCATTAGCAGAACCAAATGTAGTGTTTTACAATCTTCTCAAAAGGCAAGAATTTTTAAACAAGGCCTTGATTTTCTCACAGTTTTTGATAATATTCACCGATTCAGTCATTCCGCTGTTTCTTTCTTCAATACTAATAAGGATCCATGGCTTAATTCAAGTACAAGTTTAGGGAAAGCAGGAAAATTGCCTACTCCTAAAATGCTAATTTTTAGAGCTTCTTCAAAATATTTGCTTTAATAAACATTCTGATATTAATGTAGTGGTGAGGAAAATTGTTTAGAGTTATTATTTTCAAATGTTTTTGCTATTATGGTTATTGTTCCTCATTATATATTTGAAATTAGACTATCTACTACATGTTATTTATTATTGTCTGGCAATACTGGATTAGTCACACTTCCTTATTTAACCGGCACAATAGTTTACGTACATACTCCACTCGTCCTACCTAAAAAGGAAATTTCTCGAAGAAACTACTATAACAATATTACTTTAGAAAAAAAAGATACATCTTGGTGACATTACATCTGTCATTGGTTTATTTGGAAAATGATTTGAAATAACTTTTATAAACTTCAAAATGACACAATTCTGAAAACAGTCGTCTGGAGAAGTTCTGCTTCTTATTTAAGAGCTACAAAAGCGGGCGGCACCTGTGGCTCAGTGGGCAGGGTGCCCGCCCCATATACTGAGGGCCAAACCCGGCCCCGGCCAAACTGCAACAAAAAATAGCTGGGCGTTGCAGCGGATACCTGTAGTCCCAGCTACTCAGGAGGCTGAGGCAAGAGAATTGTCCAAGCTCAGGAGTGGGAAGTTGCTGTGAGCTGTGATGCCATAGCCCTCTACCGAGGGCAATAAAGTAAGATTCTCTGTCTCAAAAATAAATAAATAAATAAATAAATAAATAAATAAATAAGAGCCACAAAAGCTATACCTATAACTCACAGTGCTCCTAGACTCTGAAAATAATATTTTATGTGACATATGACCTAACATCATTCATTCCACACTTATTGGTAACAGGTTATGTGCTGCACACCATCCTAAGATGTTGTGACATAAATATTAAATGAGGACTTTTAGGTAAATATACAAGCCCTTTTCTCTTCCCCTATAGCAAACAAAATTTGCTGTCTTAATATTATAATTTCTTTTTTTTTTTTTTTTTTTTTTGAGACATAGTCTCACTTTGTCACCCTCTATAGAGTCCTATGGTGATAGCTCACAGCAACCTCAAACTTGGGCTAAAGCAATTTTCTTGCCTCAGCCTCCTGAGTAGCTTGGACTACAGGTGCCGGCCACAACACCTGGCTATTTTAGAGATGAGGTCTCACTCTGGCTCAGGCTAGTCTTGAACCTGTGAGCTCAGGTGATCCACCTGCCTTGGTCTACCAGAGTGCAAGGATTATAGGCATGAGCCACCATACCTGGCCCTAATATTATAATCTCTAACACTTTCAAATGAGCTAAAAGTCTAATAGAAGTACTATGAAAAAAATCAAGATTGACACCTGTCAAAATATTAACTTCCATAAGAAATATAGTAGATTAATTTAAAAAAAAAATAGAGCTTTGTGGTAATCATTATTTATATTAATAAATGTGGTTATTTTCTTGTAGTTCCATTGAAGATTTATTTACTTTTTTGTTCCTAAGTCAATTTTCTCCCGAAAATTCAACAAAACATTGATGAGCGGGGCATCTATTCAAATTATAAGAAATGATTAGTGATGTCTATTGTGATGACTGTAGAAATCTCTGAACTTCGACAAATTTCTACTTCCTTTCTAACACTTTAGATTTCAAAGTGACAGCTGTTATCTCTGAAGCTTCTTACTTTCATTTCTGAAATAAAGCATACGGCTTTTTAAATGGAAATAATTTCTGCAAACCAGTTTCAAAGTGTCTTTAAAGACTATTTTCCAAAATATTTTGGAACCGTATTTATTATTTGTGTGTTCCAAAATTAATGATTTATGCATACATCCATTTGTTCATTCCAGGATTTATTGCTTACCCAGTTCTTCAAATGTTAGAAAATTCAGGTTACAAGTTCATAGAGGAGACAAATCTGGCCTCATTATCTAGACCCAGAACACAGTATCTGTGTATCCACAGTGATTGGTACCAAGACCAAGATTTAAAAGAATACCTCAGACAGCCTGGCTTCTGAGAAAGAACTACCATTTGAAAACAATCTAAACTCTGCCTTGTGATGGTACATTTCCCTAAGCAAAGCTCCTATGTACACAAAATGTTTTATTAGCAGCAACCCTTCCCCTTCCCCTTCAATATCCTCTTTCCCTTTCACCAGATTTCCAGGCTGTTCACATTCCTAAGGTCTGACAGTGCCCTTGTGGTTACTTTAATATATCTGCCTATTTTTGAGATGGTACCTTCCTCTCTCTGCCCCCGCAAAACTGACAGAAACTATGCAATGTCCTTTTCCCTGAAAGCCTGATTATTTGCTTACATAAATTAAAAAAAAAAAACAAAAACTGAAAGATGGCGGCACCCATAGCTCAGTGCTTAGGGCGCTGGCCACATGTACCAAGGCTGGTGGGTTCAAGCCTGGCCTGGGCCTGCTAAACAACAATAACAACTGCAACCAAAAATTAGCTGAATATTGTGGCAGGTGCCTGTAGCCCCAGCTACTCAGGAGACTGAGGCAAGAGAATCGCTTAAGCCCAAGAGTTTGAGCTGTGAGCTGTGATGGCACAGTACTCTACGAACGGCGACACGGTGAGACTCTGTCTCAAAGAAAAACAAACAAACAAACAACAACAAAAAAAACCAGAAAGATTATTTTAAGCATAGACCAAATTATTCTATACAACATTTATATTGTAATTGAGGCTTCTCAAAAATGATGCAGTCTGGAGCACCATGATAGAGTCAGTGTAGGTGTGGGGAGGGGGCTGACAATTACTTCAGGTAAGGTCTGAGAACAAGAAAAATTTAATTTCAAGTGGTTGTACATCACTATATTAAAAAATTCTGCTATTTTAAAAAAGAAAGTGAAAGAAGAATAAGAAAGAAAGAAAGAAAGAAAGAAAAAAGAAAAGAAAAGAAAAGAAAAGAAAAGAAAAGAAAAGAAAAGAAAAGAAAAGAAAAAAGAAAAGAAAAGAAAAGAAAAGAAAAGAAAAGAAAAGAAAAGAAAATGTGTTCTTTAAACACAATGCAATACTATTCATACTCAATAAAAAAGTAGATCCTTCATTTGTGACAACATGGATGAACCTGGAGGACATTATTTTGAGTGAAATAAGTCAGAAACAGAAAAATAAATACTGTGCAATCTTACTTACATACAAAATCTTAAAATGTTGAACTCATACAACCACAGATTCCAACAGTAGCTACCGGGGCTGGGGATGAAGTGTGGTTGGGAAGATTTTGGTTAAAGGACAAAATGTCTGTTAGGAGCAGTAAGTTTAAATGCTATAATGTATTCACTGACTGATTATAGTTCGTAACAGTGTATTACATTCATTAAAATTGCTAAGTGTTCTCACTACAAAACCAAAAGTATGTGAGGTAATGCATATCTCAGCTCCTTTTAGCCATTCCACAAGGTATACATATTTCAAAACAGCATGTTGTAAATGAGGAATACTTACAATTTTCATTTGTCAATTAAATAAATCAACTGCATGTCTATATACCAGCACGTAGAAATCAAAAATAAAATTAAAAATTACCATGAATAGCATCAAGAAGTGTGAAATACCCAGGGAAAATCAGCAAAATGTTAGTAAGACCTGTACATGAAAACTATCCACATTGCTGAGGAAAGTGAAAGAAGATCTGCAGAAATGAAGGGATAACATTTTCTTTGATCAAAACACTAAAGTATAGTGTCTAGATCTACCAATCTTTTCTAAATTGATCCACATATTAATCCTTAATAAAAATGACAACAGGTCTTTTATGTAAACATTTTCAAAATTATTCTAAGATTACCGGTAATAAGAAAGTGTAAAAGACGTATAATGGCCAAAATACTTTTTGGGAAAAAAATTTAGTAAGCAATGTTTAAAGAACTTTACTGCCCAATTTCAAGTATTCCTACAAAGCCCTAATATTCAACAGAGAATATTATTGGCATAAAGAGAGAATTAAATATAATACAAAATCTACAAATATGGCTGATTATTTTTTAAGAAACAATAAAGCCATTATTTTGATAAGTACAGCAACAACTGAACAAACAAATGTCTAAAATATATCAAAAACAGTATTTCAAGTCTTCCTGTAGGGAAAAGTTTATTAGAATACATAAAATAAAAATTATATTTCATCAAATATAAAAACTTCTCCTCTTCCTAAAAGTTACAAAATGAAAGACAAGTCATAGTCTTGGAGAAAACATTCACCATTTATAAACCTGAAAGGGAACTTTTGTTCAAAATATATAATTATTCTACTTAATACAAAAAGGAAAAGTATATGGACAGCTGTCAGTAAATACTCCACTAAAAGATAATCAATAAGCTCGCAAATAAGTCACAACATCATTACTTTTCAGGGAAATGCAAATAAAATCCACAATAGGACATCAATTCATATCTTCTGCAACTGCTACAATTAAAAAGTGTCACAAAATCAAAAGCTGGCAAGGACATGGAGCCGCTGATACTTCATACACTGATGATAAGGCTGCAAACATTACAGGGACATCGGAGAATATTTTGGCAGTTTCTTAAAATGTTAAACATATCCCTTGGCTTGCTGCCCGCAGCTCAATTAACTAGGACGCAGGCCACGTACACCGAAGCTGGCGGGTTCAAGCCGGGCCCAGAGCCTGCTAAAAAACGACAACTGCAATTAAAAAAAAAAAAAAAAAAAAAAAAAAAAGCCAAGCATTGCGGCAGGCGCCTGTAGTCCCAGCTGCTTGGGAGGCTGAGGCAAGAGAATCACTGAAGCCCAAGAGTTTGAGGTTGCTGTGAGCTGTGACACCACAGCACTCTACCGAGGGTGACATAGTGAGACTCTGTCTCAAGGAAAAAAAAAAAAAGTTAAACATATCCCAACATATCACCTAGCCCTTCTACTCCTAGTTACTCAAGAGAAACAAATGTTTTTGTTCATATGGAGACTTCTAATAAAAAGTTTATGGTAGCTTTATTAATAACAATCAAAATACATAAAGAATTAAAATGTCCATCATCTGGTAAATGGTTAAACAATATGCTGAATAGCCATAAAACTTACATTCTGTTTCAACAATAAAAAGGAACTGATTTTCAAGTGGCGCTTGTAGCTCGAAGGAGTAGGGCACTGGCCCCATATGTCAGAGGTGGCAGGTTCAAACCCTGCCTCGGCCAAAAACTGCAAAAAAAAAAAAAAAAAAAAAGGAAATTATTTTCCTATAAACATGAAAGCATGGGCAGACCTCAGAATCATCACACCAAGTGCATGAAGCCAGACAGACAAGATTACATATGTGTAAACCATTAGCATAAACACCCTTATATAAATTACCATAGATATTTTTGTGTATAGATACAAAACTCAATATTGTGAATATTTCAAAACAACCTGTAGTATTTTGCCAGCACGTGATAATTTCTTTGATTTTTATTAATTTGATAATGGCATATGCTTACTGTAAAACTCCCCAAAATGTAAATCAAGATCCCTTTGCAGAAATAACCATGATTAGAAATCAGAGGTGTATTTTTCCAAATGCAAACATACATATATAATATATATAGTATTTACATGAATAATATGTTAATCTATCTGAAAGCTCATTATACACCTTTTCACTGAAGATGTTTTCAGAAGTACATGTAAATTTACTTAAGACTGTAAAGGTTGTGCACAATATGGACACACTGTAATTTACCTCAGAATTATTTGGCCTTTTGTATATTAATACAATTTTGCACAGGTACCTGTGTCAAATATTCTACAAGTGAAATTAACAAGCAAAAGTCATGCAAATTTAAAACTTTACTGGAGAGTGTCAAATTTCTTTCAAAAAAGCAGTAATTTTTAAACTCCCTTCATACTCTGATTTTTAATTTGAATTAAATATTAAGCACATTTAGTAGCTACGCTTTGATGCTTTTTACTAATGTTACAAAAGATGCAATTTCATTATTTGAAAAAATGTAATTATTACATACATATTATGCCTCTATAACATAAGCTAATTTTCTTTTTACTCTCATTTATGTTCTATTAATTTTCTCCATCAATTGAGATTTTAACTATTTTACATACATTAAAGAACATAAGATATTTTGCCAACCTTGAATGTATATAATTATTATAGACATAGATTTTTTTTGCCATAGGCAATACAAGGGTCACTTCTTTTTTTAATGAAAAATTTCGGGTATTCTCATACAATTTTTCATACAGGTCAACATTATCATGAGATCACCAATTACAAGAATAAAACTTTAATATTTTCATAGTTTGTTCAAAATTATTTATTCTAATTTGTACATAATTGGCTCAAACATGTATATTAATAGCAAATAATTTTGGATTTATTGTCATTAAAATTATTTAACTAATATAAATTAATTGGCTTACTTATATAAATTAATAATTTTGATTAAAAACAGCTATAAAACTTTGAAATATTGTAGCATACTATACATTGAACATATACATGACACATGAAGGTATTAATGACGTGAAAAAATGTTAGC
>CAUYPK010093864.1:0-18253 GCA_963574355.1 Loris lydekkerianus
CCCTTCCTCCATCCATCCATCCCTCCCTCCCTCCCTCCATCTCTCCCTCCATCCATCCATCCCTCCCTCCCTCCATCCATTCCTCCCTCCCTCCATCCTTCCATCCCTCCATCCCTCCCTCTCTCCCTCCCTCCCTCTCTCTCCCTCCCTCTCTCTCTCTCCCTCTCTCTCTCTCCCTCTCTCTCTCCCTCTCTCTCTCTCTCCGTCCCTCCCTCTCTCTCCCTCTCTCTCTCCCTCCCTCCCTTCATCTCCCTCCTGAAGCAGCTTGAGCTGAGGCCCATGTCTCACAGGAATATTGAGAGCTACACTGTCCAACATGGGGGTTGCTGGCTGCGTTTGGCTGTTTAAATTGAAAGTAATTTAAATTAAGTGAAGTAAAAACTTCTGCACCTGCCACATTTCGAATGTCCGATAGCCACAAGTGGCCTGCAGCCCCTCCACTGGACACAGCCATGGTCCCCAGACGCCCGCAGACCCTGCACCTCTGCCATCTGTTTATGAAGGGAAGCCCCAAATGGAGGAATTTTGAGTCAAGGGAGGTGCCTTGGTGACAGGGCTTTGGCAAACTGATTTCTCTGCCTTGCAGCTGGCCTCCTGACATTTTTTGTGTTGCCCATCAAATAGGTGGAAGATAGTATCAAACTGTATGTGAGGATATTGTTTACAAACCCTGCAGGGGAGGAGCACCCAGCGGGTCTAGTGTCAGCTTAACTCAGGCAGCTGAGGCCACATACCAGGCTGGGGTGGGGAGCGCGAGTGATAAAAACACAACACACACAGGTCACTTCTGCTGTGAAAACTCCACTAATTGTGGTTGATTAATTTCATGGACAAAGGATGGTTTATTTCATTAGTATTAAAATAACCGGCCAACAATTGGGAATTTAAAAAAAGCATTCCTCTTACCTAATTATAATAAATTTAACATAGATCAACTCTGCATAATAACGCTCCTAATTATAATAAATTTAACATAGATCAACACAAAAACATCTTAAAAGAAAAGTTAGAATAGTGTTTGTGTAAGTTTCTAGTAAGGAGTCTTCTCCAAACAGAAAATCACGTTTTCCTGGCATACCCAAAGCACCTTCCGTTCGTTCTGGTTCACCCCTCTGGCTCATCAGCAGTTTCATATTTTCTCTCATCTTGTTATGATGCAGCGTACGCAGCCCACGTTACCGTTTCTGAATAGGAGATTATTATCCATTCCATGCCTAACTGCTTGTTGCTGATGTAGAAAAGAGCTACTAATTTTTTGTCACTGACTTCATATCCAATCACCTAAAAATCACATTTTGTTTGTGTAATATGCTCACTGTACACGGTTCCTAATGGTTCAGGAAGATAGAACTTCAGAAGCCAACTGAAGGGAGCAGGTCTGTAATGTGGCTCTTCCCACGTGGCTTTCCCCAGACACAACTGTTCCCGGAGCCGGGCACAGGCATGGGGGCAGGGTGATCTCTAGTCAGGGTCAGCTCTAGAGACAGAAGGGCCAGTCCAGGTCCCCCACACACACACCTGCTGGATGCCTGTTAGTGTCCCTGCCCTTAGCTGCATCTTCTGTGGAGCTCAGTTGGGGTGATTCAGCTGGCATGGCTGCTTTTACCTCCCTCACTGTCCCGGAGGGGACAGTCTTCTCTTCCCACCCTTCTCCCCTGAAATGCAGGTGTGAGGTGTAAGGCAGGCAGCTCAGGCTGACCTAGAACTCCACAGCGTGTTAGAATTCAGCTCTCAGGCCTGGTGGGCGTCCCCCAGCCGCGTTACCCCTGGTGGGACCTGTGCTGGCCCTGAGCCTCTCTCCTTGCTGTGAAGACAGATGGACACTTCCTGCCTCCCCAGTCCTGTTGTGCAGGGGAGAATGGCATGGACAAGCCAGGGAGGGGGTCAGCTCCATGCCACACAGACCCCCCCCCCCCCATGGAACTCCTCTGCCATCTCTGATCCCACATCAGCCACAGAGAATCTGCAGGCACTCGCTCCTGGGCACTGGGGCTCAACCCTGCCCACCTCTGGCAGGTGGGAGCCAGCGTGGCCCCTGGGGGCTTCAGGAATGGCCTCCTAGTTGGTCCCACTTCCTTCTATCAGGGGTGGAGTCCCCAGTGAGATGGCTAGAGGCCTCAGAACGTTCTCCATTTCCAGGGCCATCCCTGCCTTCCATCTCCTGGACGCAGAGCCCAGGCCACAGCGAGTCCCTGGACCAGGTTCCCTGCCTTGTCACTCAGCTCCATTTTAAATTTAGAGTTGACTTCAAAAGTTACATAAAGTATTAGAATCAAAAGTCCTCAGGTGGCCTTCCTCAGTGCACATCCCTCGAAGCTGGTGGTGCTGGGGAGGGGTGTGGCCCTTGCTGGCCGGCTCTGCAGTTTGCAGAGAATAGGGGGCAGCGTCCAGGACCAAGGTGACGTGGGCACAAATCCAGGATTAAGAGCTTGTAGTTTAATTTAAAGAAAAATGAAAACGATCTGGGTTTCTGGGGCCCAGGAGGCAAGAGCAGATGGATGCCGGCCAGGCTCCTCCCTCCCAGGTCCCTCCCGGAGGTCGGTGGTCACCTGGGCCCGGCTTGAGGAGGAATCCAGGCCTGTAGATATGAGGCGCTCCCTCACTGTCCTGGGATGGGCCTTGGTTTTGGCCAAACCACCTCAGAGCAGCAATCACCATGGTGATGCTTCAGGGCAGTGCTGGCGGGCAGGCTAGGGGTGCGGGGGTCCCGGGTGGGGGCACATCCTGGGGAGGGAGAATGAGGGGAGGGGAAAGGCAGAGGGGGCAGCACTGACTGAGCAGGTGGGGTGGCAGGTGCCGAAGGGAACCTCTGGTGGAAAGACTTGGGGTGCAGAGGTCAGGGCCCCCACATCTCTGGGATTAATCAAAAGTCTCATTTGTTTGACTCTTCCTGAAGACCTTCTGGCCTGAAAAGACCCATAGTCCCTGCCCCAGCTTCCTATAGGGCAAGCCTCTGCCAGGCCCCATCCAGGACACCACATTTATCGGGAGCCTCTTTCCACGGGGCAGGGGGCTGGTTGGGGTCACCCTGCAGCTCACCAGGATCTCCCCAGATAGCCTGTGACCAAGGCCCAGCTCCCCCCGTAGTAGGGATACCTATGGCCAGACCACAAAGGCTGAGGCTGAGGAGCTGTGGTGGACCACGAGGCCACCGGGTGAGGACGCTGCCAGGCCAGCTCCTGGGCACAGGGGTACTGGCCTCACAGAAGACCTCCCTCCCTGTGCCTCAGCTCTGCTATCATCCCCACCCTCTCAGGGTAGCCTGTTTCCAGACCAACCTCCATCCCTGTGTGTGACATTCCTGGCTGGCCTCTGTCTCCGGTTTCACCCCATGGGGATGTGCTCCCTAGGTCACTGGGATGACCCAACCCTGCTGCCAACACCAGCCCCTCCTGACCACTGACCTCCAGTCCCTGCTCTCTGCTGTTGGGGGAGTTCCCTGCCTGTCTCACCACTCAGCCAGGCTCAGACCCACCTCCTCCTGAAACCCTTCCATGACGAGCTGGGGGCCATGTGAGCTTCAGGGAAGGTCAACATCAAGTGGAAAAGACCAGAGATTTTAGGGACACATTGTGCAGTGTGGGCTGTCATGGTCCCTGTGTCAGAAACATGGAGCTGAGCATGTTTGTTCGAGGAGGTTTGTACACTTGGTGTCAACCCTGGGCAGAGGTCAGTGGCCCTCCGACCCTCAGCCCTGCCGTCCACCATGCCTCATGAGACAAGTAACCCAGGCAGAGGCCTCTGCTGCGGGACAGGTGTGGGGAGTGCCCAGCACTGCCATGGGGCAGGTGTGGGGAGTGCCCAGCACTGCCGTGGGGCAGGTGTGGGGAGTGCCCGGCACTGCCGTGGGGCAGGTGTGCTGGGCCTGGTGGTACCCCACGGGGCAGGTGTGGGGAGTGCCTGGTGCTGCCGTGGGGCAGGTATGCTGGGCCAGGCAGGCCCCAGGACAGGAATAGAGGCCACCCTGCACCTGCCCTACAGGTGTCTTCCTGTAGCACCTGTTGTCAGGGAAGTTAGGGAGAAGTGTTTCTCTTGCTCTCCTGACAGGCAGAGAATTGTTGGGATTATGAATATCAGTTTGGGGTGACAGGTGACAGGCATCACCAATGTTCAGCTCCAGACTAAAATTACCCCGTCTTGGCCTTTCTTAGAAAGGACACCAAAATAGAAAGTTCAATACTCTCTATTCCAACTGACAGTTAAAAATTCAATAAATCTCCCCCCCTTCCAGGCACCTGCATGTAATCAAGCTAAACAAATGCCTCCGATTCCTCACAAGAAACACATCTGTTATGAGGAAAGCTCTGGCCCTGACTGGAAGGGGCTGATTTCCCAGACCCTGGAGAATGGCCCTTTTGAACAGTAAACCACCCGAGTAGGCTCAGGTTATTCTGACAAGACTGAGCAATAGGGCAGGGGCTCAGGGGACTGAGAGCCGCATCTTCCCCGGGGCCCAGCACAGACTACAAGGGTGCGGTTCCGTGGTACACAGTGGCAGTGAACGTGGACACCTGTGAGTCTGTGGGCATCTGCACCTGTGGGGTTGCAGGAACACTGACACGGGTCAGCAAAAGGGTGTGTCCCTGCGGGGCCCTTAAGAGGACCAAATGAAACCTGAAGAGTATAAAAGAAAATAAACGTATAACAGGGAAATTAATAATATTAGAGAGAAGAAATAAGATATCAACTAGTATTTGAGGCATCACAGAACAAGTGAATGGTTATTTTTCCCTGAAGGACACAGTGGGGTCCTAAGAAGACCAACACCCGACAACACCTAGAAGTCAGGAGCCATCAGGGGAGAGAAGTTACTCACAGCAAACGCAGCCACAGGGGAGACAGGAAAACAGATAGCCAGGACAAACCCCATTGTTGGTTCATGGAAGTGGAGAACAGCGCTTAGAAAAAAGACAGTCAGAAATGCAGCCCTGGGGTGTCTAGGGAGGCAGCGGGCAGGGAACCCAGAAGTTGGTGCGTCTGGGAGCCAGCAGCTCCGACGGAAGCCTGCACTTCCACACGGGGTGCACACAGGGGCGGGCTTCCTGGGAGTCAGAAGGTGCAAAAGCTGAAGGGGAAGGGCATGAGGTCGGATGAGCCCTTAAAACAGCCTCCTCTGCAGCCTGGGTTTGTGTCTGGCTCCGGAGCGGTATCCTCGTGTGATGGCGGGTCAGGGTCTGCAGCCTGGCTCAGCCCCTCGTGCTGTCCCTGCAGCTCTGGCCTGCACCTGCTGTCATCTGTAGGGCCCAGCCGAAGCAGCTGTGGTCAAGATAGGGAAAAGTGGGGATTTGACAATTAAGTTTCCTTTTAAACAAATGACACAAAGTTTTAGCCACCCCTGCACATCTGCACCCTGCACCCCTGGACCCCTGGACCCCTGAACACCTGCACCCCTGCACACATGCACTCCTGTACCCCTGAACACATGCACCCTTGCACCCCATACCCCTGCAACCCTGCACCCTGTAGCTCTGCACTCCTGTGCCCCTGCGCCCCTGCACCCCTGCATACCTGTACCCTATACTCTGTACACCTGTACCCCGTACTCCATACCTCTGCACCCCTGTACCTTGTACCACTGTACCCCTGAACACATGCACTCCTGCACACCTGTACCCCTGTACTCTGTACACCTGCACCTCACACGCCTGTGCCCCTGCACCCCTGCACCAGCAAGAACAGGGCTGTTGGGCTGCCAGGCTGCTGGGCTGTGGCGGGTGGAGGTCACCACTCTGTACGCAGACGGGGAGGCTGAGGTGCCTGGAGGTTCATCCACACGAGGGGATGACACTGTCAGTTAAAAAGAATGAACTGGATCTATGTGAATCCATGAAGATGAACCTAAAAACATGAAAATTCAGTAAAAAATAAAAACTAGCCAGTTCCTCTTGATCCCTACTCTGCACGTCCCAGGAAAGCACCCACTTCCTCTCCCCACCACTGAAAGTGGCAGGGCCCTTTGGGCTTTAAAGGGCTTGATCCTGTGTCTCCTCTTGTGCTCAGAGGACGAGCTTCTCGGGTGACGCAGGAGGACCCAGAAGGGGTCACAGGGGCTCTGGGGTCACAGGGCCACCATGGGAACCCCCTGCCCCGAGACAGGAGGGGCTGGAGGGGCTCAGGAGAAGGGCTGTTGTCTGCATCTGAACACCTGGAGCCACATGTGAGGGGCTGTGGCCAGAGGCTGTGTACAGCCACCAGGGGAGGAGCCACAGTGGGACTGTGAGGGTGTGGACAGAGCGGGGCTGGAGAAATTAGTAGGCCCTGAGGTCGAGAGAACGTTTTAAGGTATTTCCTCTCATCACTGGAATGTATGTGCTTTGGAATTCCACTTGTTTAACCTTGATCTATTGCTCTGTGTATTTGTTATTAGACTCCCAGTGACATGTCCATGCTGTGTCCTTGGCCCCAGACAGGAGTGTCCCGAGCCTGGGTCTCCTGCTGTCTCTGCCACTGGGCAGCTCTGTGACCCAACTCAGGTTTCTGACTGTGAGACACAGTGACACTTCACAGATTCTGGCTTGTCAGATGGAGGGGACTGAGCCTGTGACATCAGTAAGCATGTGATGCCTGTCCCCAAGGAGAATGGGGGGCCAGAAATCTGAGTCTCGGTGTGGAAGGGGATGAGACAACTGAGTCACTGACACCTGTCTCCAGCCTCTCTGGGCTTCTGGGTCCAGTGTTTCACCACCAAAGCCCTCTTAGTGGTCACCAGGCCAGAGTCTGAGGTTTTCCCTGTGCCCTTTGTCCCTGGGGGAGCCCGAGCCCACCTGCGCAGGCACCTGTCCAGCCCCACAGGCCCAGGGACGGGCTTGCAAGTGAAGCCCCAAAGGAATTTCTGGTGAATGGTGCCTTGCAGAGATCCTGGTCCCTGCTTGGGTTTTGGTGACTGTGAGAAAGGGTCCACTCCTCTCAGGTCTTGGAGACTCCAAGGGTGTCCCCTTCCCACACCCAGCCCCTCTCTCACTTCAGCTCCCTGCTTTTACCCTCAGCTGGGGGAGCCCTCAGCTCACAGGCCAGTCAAAGGCAGCGTCAGCCTGGGAGAGCCTCTCCATCCGAACTCTGTAGATTCGTTCTTAAACAGCAGTATGCATGCATGTGGATGTATGCACACCTGCACACATATGCACATGCACACAAACATACCCACTCATGTGTGGACATGATGCATCTTTGGGCAAAAGACAGCTGCCCTTGGAGTGTTGAGGGCAAAGAGAGGTGGGAGCAGTGGGAGGAGTGGGACCGTGTCCCCAGAGCCCTTCTGGGTGGCCAGTTATGCAACTGTTGGCTTAGTGGCCAGGACCCCCTCAGCTACCCACCGCCCCACACACACAGGCTGAAGAACCCCAGAGGAGGGTCTCCCCTCTGGAGAGGCCCAGGTGATGGCTGGACTCAGCCTCTGCTCCTCGAGGGGCACAGCTGGGCGGCAGCGGCCCTGGCCTGGTGGCTGCAGCAGGCGGCTCCTGGCAGGTGTAGGGAGTGAATTAGCAGACAGCTGCGGCATCCAGAGACTCAGGCTGCCTCTGGGCAGGGGATGAGGAGACAGATTCATCTGTTTACTTACTGGTTTTTTAGGTCTGGTCGCAACTCCTGCAGAAGGAACTTGGCTCTTGGATTCTATTAAAAAACAAAACAAAACTATTCTGTGGCGGCGCCTGTGGCTTGAAGGGGTAAGGCACTGGCCTCATGTGCCAAAGGTGGCAGGTTAAAACCCAGCCCTGGCCAGAAACAGCAAAAAAAAAGCTATTCTGTTCTTGGATTTTAAGCAGTTAGAAATTTGGTTGTAAGTTTTTCCATTTGTTTATTATTGACACATCTGTTCATTGAACAGGAACCCTGCCCATGTGCCGGCCACTGCCAGGGACGTGGAGTTAGGTGGCACGAGGCAGGTGCGGAGGACAAGCAAGAAGGGCCCAGCCAGAAGGCCCAGTGCCCAGGGAAGGCCTCGGGAACCCTGAGCAAGAGGGAGCTGAATTTCTAGAACTGAGACCCAGAGGAGGCCTGTGGGCCAGGAGTGAGGGACTGAGGGGCCACACAGCAGGGACAGGAAGGGGGATGGAGGAGGGCCCCCCCGGGCATGTATCTATAAACAGCTATGAGGGACGAGGTTCAGGAGCCCTGCTGAGTTGGGGGGTGAGTGGGCCTGGCCTGTGCGGCTCCCCTTCCAGTGGACACTGAGGAACTGACCAAATGAAACCAATGGGCACCAGGCAAGGTGACTGATGGTGACACACACACACAGTGGGGGTGCTGGGAGGGGCCACGTCAGAAAGGCCAGTGACAGAGCCTCTCCCCTGGGGACAGAGTGGAAATCGTGGGTAAGGGCAGGGAAGCTCCAGCAGGGCTGTGCCCAAGCTGCCCTCCTGGCACCAGAGGCTCTGCAGGCAGGAAGGGGCTCTCCTGGCCTCTGCTCTCCCAGGCCCCTGCCTGGGGGTTCTCCCTGGATCAGGGCCAGGTAGGGACACTCCATGGCATGCTGGGATAAAAGGTAGACAGATGACCCTTGGCGCAGTTCTGTTGCCCAGAGACCTGAAAGGGTGACAGCTCAGAAAGGTGACAGCTCAGTGCCCCTGAGGAGAACTCTGAGCAAGACCAGCACAGGAAGCTGGGGGCACATTCCTGAGAGGACATGTGGAAAGAAGTCAGAAAGGCCCCTGCCCTGAGCACTGCCCCTGACTCAGGCCAGGACGCACCGCACGGACAGGCAGGAGGCAGCCCCTGGGCAGTGGGCTGAGCCCCCGACTCAGACTCAGGGCAGGACACACGGGCAGGCAGGAGGCAGCCCCTGGGCGGTGGGCTGAGCCCTGTTGTTGTGCCCTCAGAAGGAGAGACAAGTGTCACCCAGGAGCAGTGGGTTTCTGTAGAAGTTTTGGCCGCAGAGGAAGGAGCAGGCACAGGCCTGAGGAGTGTGATGACAGCACTGGGACCGGCAGGGGAGGAATCCGGCCTCTGTGCAGTCAGCAGCAGGTCAGGTCCCCAGGCCAGCTCAGCAGCAGGGAAACCCCACTGTGCCCAGCCTGACAGAGACTGAAGCCCAAGAGTCTGTTAATCCCACCTTGAAACAACAGCAACCGCACACTGAGAACTCTAGGTACCAAGGAGGGTGGCAAACACTGGAGGGCACTGCTTCTCTCAACCACTCAGACGGCTGCTGGCTCCATGCTGCTGTCCCTGGCGGGCGTCGCTGCTCTCCAGCCTGGTCTGCCCAGGGGCACAGACACCAGAGCTCACCTGCTGGCGCTGCCTGCAAGGACCGGACCTCGCGACCACCCTCCTGTGAGAGAGCTGGGACGAGATGGTGCTCCCCATCCTGTTTAATTTTTTGTAGCACTCTGGAAGAAAAAGAAGGTGAGTTTGGGTAGGCGTGTCATTTCATGACAGCCCCTCTGAGGTGAGAACGGTGCCTCTGTCCTGCCCATGATCACACCAGAGACTTGGGGAGGTTACAGAATCTTCCCAAATTACTCAAAACTTAAATGGATTCACATCCAGGTAGGTGACTCCAGCCCTCAGGCCACCCTGCCGGTCGGGGCAGAGTCAGGAATCCCAGGTGGCTGGGACTTAAGACAATTGCACTGAAACCCATCCATCTGCTCAAAGCAAAGCCCTAATTTTGCATTAACCTGACACTTGGTGCCTGATTTATTTTAGTGTTTGTGGTAATTGTTTTGAATTTTTTTTTAAGATACAGGAGACAGAGTACATGGTAGGAGAGTGCAGTTGATAGTAAGTACTAATTATGACATTACGGGCTTGTTAATATGCGTGTTTTTCTCTGTGGTTGGTAGCAACTAAATACATAATTACTGAATTTTAAAGAATTATTACCTACAAACCCTCCTGTCTGATGAAAAGTAGGAAGATTCTTGCCTGGGATGTGGCTAGATTCTCTTAACACCACAACGTCCAAGGTGAGGGTGGCCTCCAAAAGGGGGAAGACTGGACAAGTTCATTTGCTGCCCCCACCAGGGAGCAGTCACCATAGCCTCAAGTTCACCTGCTCCTCCCCCCCGGTGGCAGATCCCCTACCTGTTAGCTGCTGTAACAAAGTACCACAGCTGGCCAGGGTGGCTGTAAATAACAGAAATCTGGGTCTCGTGTGGTGCCAGAGGTGCAGGATGGAGCTGCTGGCAGGCCCAGTGCCTGGGAGGGCCCCTCCTCCTAGCAGGTGAGGCCTTCAGTGGCCCCAGGGAGTGGAGGTGGGGTCAGGGGTCTCTGAGTCTCTTATAAGAACACTAATCTCTCCAAGAGGTTCCACCCAAGAGATAATCACCCCCAAGGGGCCCCCTAACGCCATCACCCTGGGGATGAGGATTTCAGCACAGGAATCTTGAGGGACACTAAAATTCTGGCTACACCGGGAGGGGACAGATTGCAGTGGGACTGGAGCCATCCCGGTGGTGACATCCCTGAGAAAAGACTAGCAAGGCAGAGGCCATCCCTGAGGGTGAGGGACTAAAGGTGTGGAGGGGAAGGCAACAGAGCAGAGGGGGCTGTGGGAGAGGCCAGGCCTGCAGGGGCTGCCGTGACCCACAGTGACTGGCCGCCCCTGGGGAGAGATGGAGAGGCACTCAGACACACAGGCTCACACACAGGGCTTTGGGCCCCACCAGGAAGCTAGAGCTTCCCCAGGAGAAGCTTCTATGCCCTGGGTGGGGTCTTCACCAGCCCAGGTCCCTTGCACTTACTGAGAGGTGAGGGGACCCATGGCTCCAGGGCTCTCTGCACAGAAGATTTTCCAAAAGCCTGGCAACTGGGTGCCTTCAGATGAGTGGGTGTCCTCCCTGGGCAGGGAGAGCAGATATGTGTCAGACAGCCCCTGCCTTACCGGCTGGGTCTACTGAAGTGCCCCCAGGGCCAAGGGGCAGTAGGGGTCATGCAGGGAGGGATGAGGCATCCTGGGAGGCTGAGCCTGGCCCAGGGACATGGTGGACTATCCTGGGCTGAGGTGCTGACCGGCTGCAGCTTCAGGCTTCCCACTGTGGATCCTGGGATATGTGTTCAAGTGTGAGGCTCTCTACTCCCAAGGACTGTGGTTCTGGGGATACTGGCTGGCTGTGTGTGAGGGAGGTGCGTGTGAGGCACCCTGTGGGCAGAGAGACCAGCCTGCTCAGGGGAAGGGTCCTGTGGCCAGGACCCCCAGCTCCGGGGTCCTTCTGGCTTCCCACCATGGTCTTGACCGCCCTGCAGTCCAGGCGGTGTTGAAGCAGCTTCCCAGCTGTACTGGCCCCAGGGCTCTGTCCCACATCGGTCCTTACTGCTCAGTGGCTGCTGGGAGCTCTGGCTGCATGACCGGGCTGTGTGTGCACCATCGGGGCAGCCCCAGCCCCACCGCCCTCATGCATGTCCAGGGAGCTCCTTCTGGATGTGTTAAATGAAGAGAGAAATAAATGAAAAAAACGTTGAGAAATGGATGAGCCTCAAACCCTCAGGCTGCACTCCCTAAACTGGCACATTCACAGTCGCTGCTCGTCCAGGACAGCCCCACTCCACACCTACCCCACCCCACCGCCAGTCAGGCCTGTCACGTCCTCCTCCTGTGCGGACCACGGAATCATCAAGGTCAGTATTTTTAGGTGCAATTCTTTAATTTTTGAAAATCCTCCTAAGAGATTTTAGTGACAGGTTTGATAAATATGAATAAATTCAAGAGCTGTAAAAATAAACTTGTCTACAAACTCTCCATTCTCTTTACCCTCTTGGAGGCCCATGCGTTCTGTGCAGAGAACCAGATCCTAGCCTGGCCATCTGGAGGCAGAGAGAGGCCAAGGCTGGTGGTCTCTGCACCCTGAGGCTCTGGGAGGAGCATCACGATGAGACCAGCCTGGAGCCTTTTCCTGGACCAAACCCCAAGGCCCCGCGGCGCCCTGGACTCAGGGTTCTCAGGAGACAGCAGAGCTACCCGCAGTGAAGCCCCCCAGGTGAGCAACAGGCTTCCCAATATGCAGAAAGCTGAGGTCTAGCGTAAAGCTTCTGTGTGCCAGACACAACCTGGCTCTGCAGGTGCACAGGAGCATCCACAGGTGACGTGGCAAGACCCAGGGAAGGTGGCTTTACAGGGAGATGGGTGCAAGGCCCCTGGCTCTTGGGATGGGTACCCTCTGGCTGGGTTCCTCTCACCCCAGCTGCACCTTCCAAGTGCTGTTGATACTTGCTCCAATCACTGTGGCAGGGAGCCCCCAGACCTCTCAGCCAAAAGTGGACTTTCCTATCAGCTCTGGCCTCTCCATGCCCTTACTGGTGCACCTGCCAAACTGCCCTACAACAACCAGGTTGGCCAACATGTCCAGAGACCAGGAAGGAATGTGTGTGACTGTCACTGAGGAAGGGCTGTGGCCGGGGTTACAAGGTGGAAGATCACGGGAGATGAATAACAGACACATTTCGATTGAGTCACACTGTAGGCATTTTTGTCCTGGGTGTCCACCCAGGCATTTAACAGACCAAACACTGGAATAACCCAGGGTGTGAACTCTATGGCTGTGGTGTTTACTTTGCATAAACTGCTTGTGCCCAAAGGTGGGCACCCTGTGGGAGGCCTTCCAAGGACGTGGGGCGGGCTGAGCTTGTGGCCTACAAGGAGAAGCCTCCCTGACAGGCAGGTCTGCACTGGCCCCTCAGGGTCACAGGAGGCCTCCGGATCCTTGGGGACTCTTGTGGCTCACAGGGCGAACATCCCACGGTCCTATCACTGCAGTAAACCCAGAGGGCTGGTCTCCCAGCCGACTTCTGCCCGAAGCTGCTGGCCTCTGCGGTTTGGGTGTACATGCTGGAAATGTAGTCATTTGAATTGTTGTATCCTCACCTTTGGAGGATCCGGGTCTCCTCACCCTACAAGTGCAGGGGACGCCCAAGGGCTCCACCCCAGCCTGTCATGGACCCGTGGGGGTCGTGGGTCCTCACAGGCAGCCGAGTGCATGCCAGGAAGAGGCCCTGCCAGGGCAGCACTCACACGCACAGTGAAGGAGTGCCTGCCTGGTTCGTTTAAAACTGTCTCTGCACTGCCCTTCAGCAAGCTCCCGTGTGGAGGGGAGAACCGTTTTAGAGGCGCAGTGGGAGTCTCCCCTGCCCTCATGCCCCTGTCGTCCTCCCTGCCCAGCCGGCCGCCTCATCACCACCTCTTTAAAGTCCTTGTTGCCCCCTTGCTCAGCTCTCCTGGCTCCACAACCACCCTCAGTACTTCACTTGTCTGTTAGCCCGCCCTGATTACTCTCTTCCGGACGTGGCTCAGTTTATTGTCTAGACCAGGCGTCCCCAAACTGCGGCCCGCGGGCCACATGAAGCCGTGTGAATTGTATTTGTTCCCATTTTGTTTTTTACTTCAAAATAAGATATGTGCAGTGTGCATAGGAATTTGTTCATAGTTGTTTTTTTTAAAATACCGTCCGGCCCTCCAACCGTCTGAGGGACAGTGAATTGGCCCCCTGATTAAAAAGTTTGAGGATGCCTGGTCTAGACATTTAACTGTCACTGGTTTGCTGGGGTGGGGTTCAACAGCAGGGACACTTAATGATGCGGGCGCCCTGCCTGCTTGGCCGTCCCTCCAGGCAGACAGTCCATCTGTTTTTGACTCACATGGGTGGCCCTGAGCACCGATTTGGACCCACTTGGAGCAGAGACTGGCTGGTGGGGAAGCTTGAGGCCTCTCCACAGCCCTGGGTGGGACGGTAGGAGCTCCCCCAGGTGAGCCCCCAGCCTCCTGTCCACACAGGTGAGGACACTCTGACTCAGAGCCAGGCAGCTTACCGTGCTGTGACGACATCTTCAGGAAACCCCAGTAACAAGACAGAGATTCAAAAAGCTCACAGCAGAGATTGATAAAGTGTGTTACCCCACCTACGTGCAGCCACACACATGTTCTACAGACACGCTGTTCATACACCTGTATTCCTCCCAAATGCTTACAAGGCACCCGCAAGTGTCAGGCATTGCTGCTGCCCTGGGAACACCTGGGACAGTCAGAGCTTATTCTCATGGACTTCCCTCGCATTCTAGCAGGGACAGGTGGTGGCAGATAAACAGACACCTAAAAACAGCATTAGGGAGGGTGAACACAATCAGGAAAATCACACCGGGAAGGGGGAGTGTGTGTGCGGGGGGCACATGTGGTGGGAGATAGCCTGACACACGTAGAGTTAGAGGAAGCCAGGAGGTGAGTCGTGTTCAGCTGGGTACCTCAGCAGCAGAAGCAGTGAGAGAAGCCCCATCACAGGTGCATCTGCACAGATCCTCATGCACACGTGTGTGCACACACACAGTGAAGGAATGCACATAGATAGATGCACATGTCAGCAGTGTCACAAACACACACGTCTACACAGCACGACGGTGCACGTGGGTGCACACACTGGTGCTCAGCAAGCTAGTTTGTGCACTCATACTAGCACACACTCGCACACTAACACACAATCACACACTAAAAATCACACTTTCACACTCTAACACATACTAACACTCTCATGCACACTAACACACACTAACACACACTCACTAACACATACTAACACCCACACACTAACACTCATACACTCACACTCACACACTAACTCACACTAACTCACACACTAACACTCATACACACACTAACACTCACACACTAACACACTCACTAACACATACTAACACCCACACACTAGCACTCATACACTCACACACTAACACACACTAACACTCATTCACATACTCAACACTAACGCTCACACACTCACACTCATTCACACTAACACACACTCACACACTATCACTCACTAACACAAACAACTCACACACAGCACTCACATTCACACCCACACCTCCACACACAATCTCACACACTGACCCACACTCATTCACACACACACAGGAACACAGGAACACACACATACATACCACTCACACAGCAACAAAATCACACACCACTCACACACATACTCACATGTACACACTCACACAAGCACACACTCACATTCACACACAGTCACACTCACACACTCTCACATACTCACATGAACTCATACACATTCACAAACTCACATCCACACTCACACACACTCAAACATTCACACACATAAGCACTCACACACTTACACACACACATTTACACCACACTCACATTCTCACACACCACTCACACACTGACACACATACATACACACTCTCACACACAGTCACTCGCTTGCACTCGCACACTCCACACACAATCACAAATTCACACACTGACACACACACCCCCACGCTCACACACACATACACGCTGAAGAGAGGACGTGAGCTGGAGGATCAGCCTGGGTCTGGTCTCGTCTTGGGCACCATCCCGGAGGTCCCAAACATGGCTGAGCCGTGATCATCAGCCCTCTGTGCAGGGGTTGGAGCTGTCAGGAAGCCTTTCTGTGGTATTTGACCTTTTAAAAAACAAGACATTCCAAACCCAGAAAAAAGTTAAATACCTGTAGCAACTATTTTCTAAATCCAAAGTGCTTTAATTATTCTTTAAATATTTTCTTTGAATGTTTTCCTAAGAAATAAAACCTTGCAAATGCATTTGAATGCCTGCCTCAGTGTCCTGACCTCTCCTGTGGTCCCTGCCTGGTGCCACACCTGGGCCCCAGACCAGCATTGTCCAGAAGTTAATCTGTACCCTCTCGCAGATTCTAATACATATGCGTATGTTCCTAAACCAGGGAGTTAGATTGTATGTTAGATTGTATGTTAGATTGTATGCATTGAGTGTTTGCGTAGTTTTATGCAGAAACTGTCCATGTTGCAGGGTAACTTGTGACCGGGCAGCAATGTGATAATTGTATACCTTTCTTTAAAAAAAAAAAACAATCTCCGAGGTGGGTGGATTGCTTGAGCTCACATGTTTGAGACCAGCTTGAGCAAAAGTGAGACCCCCGTCTCTACCAAAAATAGAAAAACTGAAGTAAGAGGATCTCTTGAGACCAAGAGTTGGAAGTTGCTGTGAGCTATGACACCACAGCACTCTACCCAGGGCGACAGCTGGAGACTCTGTCTCAAAAAAAATCTGTATTTGATATTTATCCAGATTTCTATGTGTACATGAAGTTCATTCATTTTAACTTCTCTGTAACTTTTCCTTTGAGGACAAAACCACGGTCAGTTTGGTTTCTGTTTCTTTGTGACAACCAGTCCCTTGGGAACATTGGAGGTGTGTTATTTCATACACGTGGTGGGAGACACTGTCAGCTCTTCCCATGTCCTCACGCATTCACAGCCTCACCTGCAGGAGAGCCCCTGCTGTCCCCTCCCCTGCTGTGCTGATCCTGAGACTCTGTATTTCTCACAATCCCAGGAATGTGACAGGGCGTACTGTTACAGTTTTAATTTTCTTAATTAACAAACAGATTGAACACATTCCATGCACTTGTTAACTGCCTCTTCAAGTCTCCTCTCCTGTGATGATCTGTCCTTGTCCTCTGTTTCCGAGAGGATGCTGGCTTCTTAATTATTTATGGAGATAATTTGCATATTGTGAATGTAGTTTATCATCGTGTGGTGCGAATAACTTCTCCATCCTCAGCTTTCGTTTTCCTAAGGGTATATCCTATGGCACGGAAATTTTAATGTGGTGATTTTTAATCAATTTTTACATTTCTGATTGTATAAAAGAAACCTCTTCATATTCTTAGGTCATAAAGATGGTCTCCATAATTTCTTCTACATTGTTTAAAGTTGTGTGTTTCACCTTCAGCTGGCCACTGACCTGTCCTGCAGGGAGAAGTACAGTGAGGCTGTGTGGCCACCCGCTGCACATGGCCACCTGCTGCTCATGGCCACCCGCTGCACATGGCCACCGCTGCACATGGCCACCCGCTGCTCATGGCCACCCGCTGCACATGGCCACCCGCTGCACATGGGGTCTTGCTCTTCTGCGGGGTGGACTATCCACCTCCAGGTGCTGCATCTTTTCTGGCTAAGCATGCGGGCGGCTTCTCTTTTACATTTTTCATGACGCTCAGGCAACAGCTCAGAGAACCAGACCTGGTCTGGTTGCTTCCTAGGGTGTGAGGGTTGGGCCCACGCACCCTGGCAGGCCTCACACATGGGCCTGGCCCCGTCCTCCTGCTCTTAAGAAGCCTAGGAATGTGTCTGCCTCCTGTGCCCAGCTCAGCCCTGCCCCTCACAGCTGGACTGGGCCTGTCCTCTGCTCTTTCTTGTTTCCTAAAGTCTTCTTTTAAAATGTTTAATCACTACCCAGAAGACCAAAAATCACATCATAACAAATATATTTGTATCAGAGTGTTTATTGTAGCCCTATTCACAATTGCTAAGTCATGGAAAAAGCCCAAGTGCCCATCAATCCACAAATGGATTAATAAATTGTGGTATATGTACACCATGGAATACTATGCAGCCTTAAAGAAAGAAGGAGACTTTACCTCTTTCATGTTTACATGGATGGAGCTGGAACATATTCTTCTTAGTAAAGTATCTCAAGAATGGAAGAAAAAGTATCCAATGTACTCAGCCCTACTATGACACTAATTTAGGGCTTTCATATGAAAGCTATAACCCAGTTACAACCTAAGAATAAGGGGAAGGGGGAAAGGGAGGGGAGGGAGGGGAAGGGGGGTGGAGGGAGGAGGATCGGTGGGATTGCACCTGCGGTGCATCTGACAAGGGTATATGTGAAACTTGGTAGATGTGGAATGTAGCTGTCTTGGCACAATAACTGGGAGAATGCCAGGAAGGCTGTGCTGGGATGAATGACCAGTGGGATGAAAATGTGTCAAACGGTCTAGGAAGCCAGTGTATGATGCCCCATGATCATATCAATGTACACAGCTATGATTTAATAAAAAAAATAAATAAAATTACAAAATTAACACCTGTTCATTGTAAAATTTTTGAAAATATTTAAGAGTATACAAAATAAAATAAAATAATCACAAAAAAAAAGGAAGAGGAGAGGAGAGAAAGGAAACTGCAAACACACTCCTGAATCTTGTTCTGGTTGCACATGGTACAAGAGATGAGTGATGTGATTGGTGGGACCACACCTACGGGGCATCTCACAAGGGTACATGTCAAATATACTAAGTGTAGAATATAAATGTCTTAACACAGTAACTAAGAAAATGAGGTGAAGGTTATGTTAGCCAGTTTCATGAAAGTCTTTCAAATTGTGTATAAACCCAGCACATTGTACCCCATAATTGCATTAATGTACACAGCTATGATTTAAGTTAAAAAAAGAAATGAGTGATGATAAGAAATGAATGATTTATTTCATTACTTATTTTCTAAACCACTTAAGATG
>CAUYPK010093868.1:0-30680 GCA_963574355.1 Loris lydekkerianus
TCTGGCAGCTTTCAGAATTTTCTCCTTCATATTAACTTCAGTGAAATTGATTATGATGTGTCTGGGGGATGTCTTATTCGGGTTGAGTCATGCTGGAGTTCTGAAACTGTCTGCTATCTGAATTTCGGAATCTCTTGGCATACCTGCAAAATTCTCCTTCATAATCTCATAGAGTAGAGACTCTGTGCCTTGTGAAGCCACTTTGTCACTTTCGAGGATCCCTATAAGATGAATATTGGTTTTCTTTGAATTATCCCAGAGCTCTCTGAGAGAGTAGTCTGTTTTTGCTCTCCATTTCTCTTCTTCTTTAAGGGTTTGGGAGCATTCGAAAGCTTTGTCTTCAATGTCAGAAATCCTTTCTTCCTCTTGCTCCATTCTGTTACTGAGGGATTTTACTGTGTTTCTAAGATCTTTGAGAGATGCAGCTTCCTGTCTCAATGTGTCAAAATCTTTGGTCATTTGCTCTTTGAATCCGTTGAATTCTTGAGATAACTTTTGGAATTCTAATTCGATCTTGTTTGCTATCCAGATCCTGAATTCAATTTATGACATCTCAGCTATTTGTTTGTGCATGGGGTCTCGTGCTGTTTCTGCCCCATTGATCCTTGGGGGAGTTGATCTACTCTGATTATTCATATTGCCAGAGTTTTTCAGTTGATTTCACCTCATGATTGTTTTTCACTGTTGCCTCTGGCTGTCCTCAGAGTTGGGGAGGTGTGTCTCCAAGATTAGACCCCAGCAGGATCACTCTATTGTTGCTGGATCTTTGTAGGGAGTGACCCTGTGTAGTTGCTCTGTGATTGCTCCAGCTAGGGAGTTCTGGTTGTGGAAGCAGCTCCGGTGTGTGACATGCCTGGATCCAGCAACAGGGCTGGGTGTGGTGTACACGGTTCAGGGAATGCCTGGCGCCCAGCGACTTTGGCACAGAGAGCCCAAGACTCCAGCAGTCTCTGGCTAAGAGAAGGGCTCTGTGCAGAGGGAGAGAGGGCTCCAGAGGGCACGCAGCTACCAGAGTCCCTGGCCAGATGAACGGGCTAGTGTGGAGGCTGGGAGGACACAGGAGGGAGCACGCAGTGTTGTGTGGCTTCCGCAGTTCCTATTCAGGGTATGTGGAGGCCCGGTGGGTGCAGGTCACTGGTCAGGGCCGCTGCACAGCTCTTATGAAGGTCTGGGTGGCGCCAAGCCCAGGTGTTTGAGGTTGCTATGAGCTGTAACCTCACGGCACTCTACCCAGGGCAACAGCCCAAGGCTCCAGTGTGCCAAAACCATCTCACTCTGCCCCTAAGGATTAGGGCTGTAAGGCAGCTCACTCCCCGCCTTTAGGCTGCTCAGTCACTAGGCTACTTTGTCCCACTCGATCCTTGCTCTGGGATCCTGAGGTCGAAGCTTGCCGGAGCCGTTCTTTCACAATGGCTTACTTTTCCCAGCTCAGTGGCTCTTTCTGGGGCCCCAGACAATGCCCAACATTCTCCACACTCCTGCTCAAGCTCTCCCCCAGGCAGCTCAACTGAGTGCCAAGTCCAAGAACACCAAAACAGTTCACAGGTAAGGCCTTTCCGGTTTGCAGTCTCACTGCTGCTTGTACTCACGGTTGCCTGTGTGATTAGGTTGATCGAACACACGCAGCCACTTGCCAGTTTTCCACTGTTTTTGTCCTCCTCCTGGGGTCCAGAAGTCCCTTGCTGGCTCCCTGTATCCTCAAAGGGATGATCATAAGCAGATCCCACCAGCCAGAGATGCCTGGAGTCTTGTCTCCCCAGACTCTACGTGCCCAGTGACAGGGAAGCTGTTACTCGGCCACCATCTTTAATCAATCTAACTTTTCTATTCTAAGTAAAGATAAGAGTCTCACTCTTGCTCAGGCTGGTCTTGAACTGCTGAGCTCCAGGGATCCTCCCACCTCAGTGAGAGTTTCAGGACCAAAAATCAGAGGTTATTCCAAGACATGAATGAAAGGAAAGGGAGTCCAGGTTCTGTGTGGGTAACATGGCCTTTATTCACCAGGGTATGAGCAGGCTGAGCATTTGAAAAAGCAGTCAGCACATGGGTTAACACGGGATGGGAATATAAGAATTGGGGGTGTGGGGGTCGCCTTACTCATTCCTTCCCGGGTGGGATTTGTGCACTCATTTCTGTGTCCCTGTGCTCAGTTCTATTTGTGTGGGCCCCTGCATTTGGCACTATCATGCCGGTCTTTTTAGTCTATTATAAGGAGGCAGTATAATGGGTGTGGTGTCTCTTTGACTGCTTCCTGCAGATTGAGGGTCATTGTGGACTGCCTATAAGGAAATAAAGGAGCGGGAAGGGAGTGGTGTTTATAGGAACACTCTTGGATCTTCAATCTGAACTGGTTGATATCCACATAGGGCAAGGATATAAATGGTTATTTTTCAGGTGACTGCCTTGTCAATAAATCAGGAGATGGGGCAGAGGACTACTAGTCCACCACTCAGAATGAGAAAGAGCATTAGTGGCCCTAAAATAGGAAGTAACGAAGGAGGCCATGAATGAAATAAGGACCAGGGATTAGATGATTCAAGATACGTTTGTCTCTGTTTGATTCATGCTCAGAGTTCTTTTACTTTGCCTGTGATTATTCCTGACTTGTTGACAAAGAAACAACAGAAAAAATGCATGTGCTTCCTTCTTCTGCTATAAGTAAATCTAAGGCTCAGCAATTTTGGAGGTCTACTGCAGGTAAAGAATTAATTTGGGGCTCGGCGCCTGTGGCTCAAGTGGCTAAGGCACCAGCCACATACACCTGAGCTGGCAGGTTCGAATCCAGCCTGGGCCCACCAAACAACAATGATGGCTGCAACCAAAAAAGAGCTGGGAGTTGTGGTGGGTGCCTGTGGTCCCAGCTACTTGCGAGGCAGAGGTAAGAGAATCGCTTGAGTCCAGGAACTGAAGGTTGCTGTGAGCTGTGATGCTATGGCACTCTAACCAGGGTGAAAGCTTGAAGCTCAGTCTCAAACAAAAAGAAAAAAAATTAATTTGGGACTGTAGAGTGACTAAAGAGATGGCTACCCTTTCTGTATCTTTGTTAAGTTCTAGGGAGAATTGGTAGTAAAAGCAGGTTGATGTATAATACTAATGCCTGCAAAGCCCATGCCAAGTGCAGCCTGTATGCCTGTTCTGAGGAGTACAGGGAAGAAGGCAGCTTTTTTTGTCTGGAAGTAGGGGGATGAGTCAGGGCCTGAATTAGGGAGGAATCATTCACAAAAGAGACTTGGGGGTGAGGAAAACCCCGATGCAAAGACTAGAGTGGTTAGGATGCAGGCACTGATAAATGGAGTGGCTGCACAGGAAAAATATTCCCGGAGGGGCACAGGAGGATTTAGACAAAGGAAAAGTTGAGTTGAGAGAACAGAGATCAAGTTTTATAAAGCTTACCGAGTCTCCTGTACCATTGAGATTAAAGCAGGTTAAATTGGGTGAAGCTAGGGGTGGAAAACCCATACTTATGGGGCCGAACAGAGCTATGTTATTTTCTGCCAGAATGGAAGAGTTATATGTGTCTGGTATGAGTATGGGATTGAAAAGATGTTGGTATAAAGAAAGGCACATCCTGGCTCAGCGCCTATAGCACAGTGGTTACAGTGCCAGCCACATACACTGAAGCTGGTGGGTGCATACTCAGCCTAGGCCAGCTAAACAACAATGACAACTGCAACAAAAAATAGCCAGGCAGGTGCCTGTACCCAGCTACTTGGGAGGCTGAGGCAAGAGAATCACTTAAGCCCAAGAGTTTGAGGTTGCTGTGAGCTGTGACACCATATCACTCTACAGAGGGCAACATAGTGAGACCGTCTTAAATAAAAAAAGGAAAAAAGAAAAAAAGAAAGCCACATCCAGCATCCTGAGGGGAAGAGAAGAGAGGAAGAGTTCAGGGCAGCTGAGGTGTGTAAAAGCTGGGGGATAAGGGAGTGTTGCTATAAGTCTTTCAGGACAGAGAAATTTAATCCGTTACAGGGTGAAGGGGTTATACAGGAAGAGAGGAGGAGGAAGGCCTGGATGTAAGGGACTTCTGACCATTTGCCCAATCTCCTACAGTAATTGTACAAGTCAGTGAGGATTGAAAAGTCAAAGGTGGCAGCCCACATAGCTCAGTGGGTAGGGCATTAGCCACATAAACCAAGGTTCAAATCTGGCCCAGGCCAGCTAAACAACAACGACAACTGCAACAAAAAATAGCCAGGCGTTGTGGTGGGCACCTGTAGTCCCAGCTAATTGGGAGGATGAGACAAGAGAATCTCCTAAACCAAGGGCTGGAGGTTGCTGTAAGCTGTGACACCACAGCACTCTACCGAAGGTGACATAGTGAGACTCTGTCTCAAAAAAAGGAAGAAAGAAAAGAAAGGTCAAAGGTACCATTTTCAGGCCATTGTGAGCCATTGTCTAGTTTGTACATAGGCCAAACGGTATTATAGAAAAAGATGAGGTGTTTAGGTTTAAGGTCCGGATAAAGGTGTAGAGGCTTGAGGTGAGTTAAGAGGCAGCTTAAAGATGAAGAAGGGGGAGTCCAGGACTGAATGGTCTCCATATCAGAAATTGGAAGTAGAAAATAGATGAGATTAAAACAAGGATGAAAAGAGAACTTACAAGGAAAAAGAGGAAGGACCGAGGCTGGGACCGGGGAGGTTACCAGGCATCCCTGAAGGACCTTTAACCAGCCTGAAAAGAGTGGTCCAGGCCCAACGCAAGGCATCTCCACACACTAGGCACTGGATGGGCAAGTCTTACTCACTGGGATTAGTCTGTGACCAGCACCAGATTTAGGACTACTGGAGTTTTCAACAGAATGGAGAAAGGGAAGGGAAGTTGAAAGGCTCAAAGAAAGGCTGTACATGAATGCTTGAAAGGCCCAGAAATGGAGGAAGAGGCAGGGAGAAGTTGGAGTGGAGAAAGGGAAGAAAAGTTGAAAGGCTCAGAGAGGGGCTATACAAATGTTCATCTCACTAATAAATGGGTGGATCATTTTACCCATTCATTTATTATCATGGGCAGGGATCAGAGGGTCTTCCCGTTTAACCTTCATCTTGTTGAAACAAGAGCCTTTCTATTTGGGAATGGGTCCAATGGGGTGTGTCTTGTCTCAGCTAGGTGGCTTCTCCCCATCCCAGGTTTTTGGCACCAAAAATGAAAGATTCAGGACCAAAAATTAGAGGTTATTCTGATTCATGAATGAAAGGAAACAGAGTCCAGGTTCTGTATGGGCCATGTGACTTTTATTCACTCAGGTGTGAGCTGGCTGAGTTCAAAAAAGTAGTCAGCCTGAGGGTTAAGGCAGGGTGGGAATATAAGGATTCAAGGGGTGGGACTGGTGCACTCATTCCTTCCTGGGCAGGACTATGCACTCATTTCTGTGTCCCTGCTTTTGGTTGTATTTGGGTCGGTCCCTGCATTTGGCCCTATCACTCAACCTCCCAGAGTGCTAGGATGATAGGTGTTGTAGGAACCAACCTGGCAAGAAGCCCCTAAAGGCCCCTAACTGTTTCAGCCTGAGTCCCTGTCCATCTCAAACCCCCCTTATTAGTTTAATTCTGAGAACAGGTTACAAGGTGCAGGAAATTTACTGTGCAGGGCTAAAGCATCAACATTTGTGAGAGGGAAATGACGGGAAGGGAAAGAAGCAGGTGGGCCAGGAGGTGAACCTGGGCCTTGAGGCAGGCTCAGGGAAGGCCTTGGCTGACCCTCACGCGGCACTGGTATGTGTGGGGATGGCCTTTCACAGCTGCCCTGCCTTACAGGACGGGGCCTTCATACTCAAGCATGAAATGGTTGGCCCTAGGGATTCTCCAGAGAGGGCAGAAGGCCATGAGATGGCAGCACATACACAGTGGTGGGAGTAAGTCCTTCAGGCCTGAGAAGGGCTCTGGGTAGCACCCATTGCCTCTGCAACCAAGGCCTGTGGTTTGGAATATAAGACTTGTCCAAGGGTGAAAGTGGAAGATGAGGAAAGAGAACTACTAGTGCCAGCCCGGTGGCTCAGGCCTGTAATCCTAGCACTGTAGGGGTGGAGGGAGGTGGATTACTTGAGCTCAGGAGTTCAAGACCCTGTCTTTACTAAAAATAGAAAAAGTAGCAGGGTGTGGTGATGGGCACCTGTGGTCTCAGCTACTTGGGAGGCTGAGACAAGAGCATCACTTGATCCCAGGAGTTTGATGTTGCCGTGAGCTGTGATGCCAGAGCACTCAGGGCAACAATGTAAGGCTCTGTCTCAAAAAGAGAGAGAGAGAGAGAGAGAGAGAGAGAGAGAGAGAGTGGATGGTGGTGCCATTTACTGAGAAAGGAAAGAGAGGATGAGGATCAGGGGTACAGAAATCTAAAATTTGTTGTCATAGAAGTTTAGGATGTTTATTAGGAACTCAATCCATTATTAGATGGCAAGTACGCAGTTGAATGTAGAAGTGTGGAGTTCTAGGGAGAAGCCTAGGCTAGCAACCCAGATTTAGTAGTCATGGGAAATCGATGGCTTTTAAAGCTTTGAGACTTGATGGAATCATTCAGGAAGAATCTACACATAGAGAAGAGGACCCAGCCAAAGCCCAGACCACCCTGACTTTAGCAGTAGAGCACAGGACAGGAATTAGCAAAAGAGACTAAGAGAGACCCCCAAATGAGGTGTTGTGAAATCCAAGAGGAAGACAAAAGCATTTCAAGAAGTAAAAAAATGGGGCTGGGCATGGTGGCTCACACCTGTAATCCTAACACTCTGGGAGGCCAAGGCAGGAGGATACCTTGAGCTCAGTAGTTTGAGATAAGCATGAGCAAGAGTGAGACCCCATCTTTACTAAAAACAGAAAAACTAGCCAGGCGTTGTGGAAGGCACCTGTAGTCCAGCCACTTGGGAGCCTCAGGCAAGATCACTTGAGCCCAGGAGTTTGAGGTTCCTGTGAGCTATGATGGCACTACTATGTGGGAAAATAGAGTGAGACCCTGACTCAAAAAAGAAAAAAAAAAAATTAAAGAATGATGAAGTGCCAAATGCTGCTGAAAGTTGAAGTAAGAAAAAACAAGATGAGACCACTGGATTTGGCAATTAGGGAGGTTACTAGAGAGTTTGACGACAGCACTCTTCATGAAATAGTAGAAATATAAGCAGTGAATTGAGGGAAAGAGTTGTGACTGAGGTTATGGAGACAGCAATATAGACCACCTTTTCAATTTACATGTGAGAAACCAAGCCTGCTAGCTTTCCTAGTTTCTCAGCAGAATTGTTTCCAATATAAATTGTCAGGTAAGTTGATACACTGTTTGACATAGTATAGACCAACATTTGAGGATCAAAAAAACCTCCAGGGGTCCAGTTCAGCCAGTAGGTCAGGAGTTTCTAACTTTCATAGGGCAAGAATATGTTCAAAAAGTAAACTAGGGTGGCACCTATGGCACAGTGAGTAGGACGCTGGCCCCATATACCGAGGGTGGCAGGTTCGAACCCAGCCCTGGCCAAACTGCAACAGAAAATAGCCGGGCATTGTGGTGGGTGCCTGTAGTTCCAGCTACTCGGGAGGCTGAGGCAAGAGAATCACCTAAGCCCAAGAGTTGGAGGTTGCTGTGAGCTGTGACACTACAGCACTCTACCTAGGGCGACAAAGTGAGACTCTGTCTCAAAAAAAAGAAAAAAAGTAAACTAAATATTGTGGCAGAACACTAAGGGACAGATGAGTGAGACCTACTAGAGGCTGCCGGAACCCTTGGGGAGTCTGGAAGGGGGGAAACGGATAGGTAGGAACCACTTTAAATGACCACACAGAGGAAGGCAAGTCTCAGATGAACCATCTCGAAGTTTGGCCTGGTGAAATAGGAAGAAGAAATTGTTACCAAACCCTTTTGTCTACATGACCTAGCCTCCAAGCATTTATCAACAGCTGAAATTGATTTATGTTTTGATTTGCACTTGTCTGGCCCTCTTATTGATGTGCTTAAGGTGTGTGTGTGGGGGGGAGTTAATTCCATCTACTTTGAAGTTTCGACTTTATTCTACAGGCAATGGGAAACCATTGAAAATTCTTGAACAGGGTAGCACCTGTGGCTCAAAGGCAGGGCACTGGCCCCATATGCCAGAGGTGGTGGGTTCAAACCCAGCCCGGCCAAAAACTGCAAAAAAAAAAAAAGAAAAAAGAAAATTCTTAAACAGGAGAAAAGTATAATCAACATGCTATTTGCGGGGAGTGGGGTGGGTGTTTTTTTGTTTTTTTGGCTGGGGCGGAGTTTGAACCCACCACCTCCAGTATATGGGGCCGGCGCCCTACTCCATTGTGCCACAGACGCCACCCCTCAACGTGCTATTTGAAGAGGTTTATTTCTCTAATAGTGAGCAAGATGGAACCAAGCTAGACTAAACTGGGTGCAGAAAGCTGCTTGGAAAACTCATTAAATTATGGAAAGGGAGACTAAAAAGTGAAGGCTGATTAGGGTGGGAGATGAAAGGGAGGGCAGAAATGACCTTGAGTTTCCGGTCTGGGTTATTACAAGGTGGTGGGTCAGAGGGGGTGACAACTTACAAGAGTTGGAAGAACAACGGGGTCTGATGAACTGACATAATGCAAACAATGATAGTCATGATTTGGACAGCACCATGCAGCTTACAAGTGCTTTCTGTCCTTATGTCATTCACCCTCACAACAACCTGAAAAATATCATTATGCCTGTTTTACAAATGAGTAATCTGAGGCTCAGTGAGGCCCATTGGGTCGCAAAAGATGATCTTGACCCCAGATGTTCCCAACTATTGCTTTGACAACAGCTTTCAGATCCACGTTGGCTCATGGTGTTCCGTGAGAAAAGATGTCAGCCTATTGTCTGCCTTTCAGAAGTCATGGCTGAAACTCCCATTTCTTGGAGGCATTTGCTGGATTCCATTTCTTTGATGCTGGGTCTCTGTGATCCTTCTGGAAGACTAGTAGCTTACATATGACAGCTGCAGAGAAAAAAAGAATCCGTTTCTAAGCTAATTTTCCACTTTGAAAACATGTAGCATTCGGGGGCAAGTGTACAGCGTCCTCTGAAATAGAACATTTATTCTCTTGCCAAGTCAGTATAAAAGTTAGGTCATTAAAATTTATCCTATGCCAGCCAAACCTGGAGAGCTGAGATAAACAAATGCATTCACCTCCCATCTCTTTACCTGCTACCTTCCTCGCTCGAAGAAGCAGATGAGAATTCTCTTCTAATGGGTAAAATCCGTTTCATTATCCCAACTACAAGTCAATAAGTTCAGGGGCTCAGATGTCAAACCAACCTGTGGGTTAATCCTAACCTCCAAATTATTTAAGCACTGGATTTTTCTCTGGAATTAAATGAAGAGAACTTCCCCTAAGGACTAAATTGACAGCTATGTTTGCAATTATGGACTAAAGGCTTATTCTTACCCAAACAAAGCTAAAAAATGAAAAAAAAAAAAAAATCCATTTGTATCTTACTGATGCAGAGCTTCCCAAGTTGAAACATGTACTTGAAACTTTGGCTTCCTCCAAAGTAGGAATTTCTAAAATGTGAGCAGCAGCTTTCCTTATAAAAGCCTCCACACTTTCAGGTCTTCTGCCTTAACAAAGCTTGTGAATTCTCCTGTAGGTGATTAAAATCCATTCGGAATTAGATACAGTCACCCTGATCATGTCAAAAATGATGAAGGTGCTTTCCTAGAGTTTATACAGATTTAGAAAGCTGTTGGAATTTTTAACATTTGATTTGTACTGCCATCTAGTGATATATTTCATTGATAATTTCAACATATAAATTCACAGGGTTACCCTTAAGAGCAATGTAATACCACGTCTTAAATAGGGGGGGTTTGCATTTGCAAATATATAAAAGTCCTCTCATATACCTTACATACTAAGAAAAAAAAATTTTTTTTTGGAGACAGAGTCTCACTCTTCCTCAGGCTAGAGTGCTGCCATGGTGTCAGCCTAAGCTCACAGCAACCTCAAACTCCTGGATTCAGGCAATCCTCATGCCTCAGCTTCCCAAGTAACTTGAGACTACCAAGGCACACCAAAATGCTTGGCTAATTTTTCTATTTTTAGTAGAGAAGTGATCTTGCTCTTGCTGGTCTCAAACTCCTGAGCTTAATTGATCCTCCTGCCTCTGCCTCCTGCAGTTCTAGGATTACAGGCATGAGCCACCGTGCCTGTCTATGAAAAAAATGTTTAGCCTAAACAGGAAAGGGAACTCCTCGTAGAGATCTTCTTAAAACACAGAGACTAGTGAGCTTCTTACATTAGCTTTTTTATTTACATTTTAGGTTTTTTACCATAATTATCCCACATAAACAGTTTATTTCTCCCACATAAATAAATCCAATCCTGACTGACAAATTTAACAGCCACTGTTTGGAAAGGCGGAGTTGTATAAAGGTTAAATTCACAGGAAGCAGCATTATGCTCTCTGGGTTCGAATCCTAACTCAGAACTTGCACTCTGTGTGCCCTGGGGCTGATTATATAACATCTCCGTGCCTCAGTTTCCTAATCTGTAAACCAGGCACAATAATCAAATTTACTCAAAGAGTAATTTAAGAAACACAAGGGTTGGGTGGAGCCTGTGGCTCATTGGGCAGGGCATATACTGAGGGTGGTGTGTTGGAACCTGCCCCGGCCAAACTGCAACAAAAACAACAACAAAAAAAATAGCTGGGTGTGGTGGTGGGAGCCTGAAAAAAAAAAAAGAAAGAAAGAAAAAGAAACACAAGGGTGAGGCACAGTGATTCACACCTGCAATCCTATCACTCTGGAAGGCTAAGGCAGGAGGAGCTTGAAGTCAGGAGTTCAAGACCAGCCTGAACAAGAGCAAAACCCCATCTCTACCAAAAATAGAAAAAATTAGTCAGGCATGATAGTGCATACCTGTAGTCCCACCTATTCAGGAGGCTGAGGCAGGACGATTGCTTGAATCAAGAAGTATGAGGTTCCAGTGAGCTGTAATTATGCCACTGGATTCTACCTGGAATGAGGGAGTGGTACTCTATCTCAGGTGAGGGAGGGAGGGAGGGAGAAAGGGAAGCACTGGATATCATGGCTGGTACCTGTAATCACAACACTTTGGGAGGCCAAGATAGGAGGAACGCTTGAGCCCACGAGTTCAAGACCAGCCTGAGAAATATAGTGAGATCCTTGTCTCTACAAAACAAATATTTATTTATTTATTTAGTTAGTTTTTTTTGAGACAGAGTCTCAAGCTATCACCCTGGTTAGAGTGCTATGGTGTCATAGCTCACAGCAACCTCCAACTCTTGGGCTCAAGCGATCCTCTTGCCTCAGTTTTTCTATTTTTAGTAAAGACAGGGTCTTGTTTTTTGCTCAGGCTGGTCCAGAATTCATGAGCTCAAGCAATCCACCTTCCTCAGCCTCCCAGAGTGCTAGGATTATAAGTGTGAGCACCTGCACCCGGCCCACAAATTTTTTCTAATTAGCCAGGCAGAGTGGAGCAGTGGTATGCATACAGACCCAAATATTACTACTTGGGGGCTGATACAAGAGGATCCCTTGAACCCAGGAGTTTGAGGATGCAGTGAGCTGTGATGATGCCCCTATACTCCAGTCTGGATGACAGCAAAACCCTGTCTCAAAAAAAAATGCTCAGTAGAAACACAACTAGATCACAGTGAGCCTAATTTGCATAGGCCCACAGGATGCTGGGAAAGCAAGAAGCTTCCTGTGTTATTCCACTGGCAAATAGATCCTTAGACTTGATGAGGACCAAGGTCAGATCCCTGGACACTAAATTACCATATTCTCCAGAAATCCCACTTCTAGATATAAAAGAATTGAAAACAGGGATTCAAACATATCTGTGCACCAATGTTCATAGCAATATTACTCATGGTAGCCAGAATTACCATGGATGAATGTATAAACAAAATGACGTATACACATGCTATAGAATATCATTCAGTCTTAAAAAGGAATGAAATTCTGATACATGCTACAACATGCATGAAACATTATGCTAAGTGAAATAAGCTGGACACAAGAGAACAAATGTTGTTTGATTCTACTTATATGAGGTGCCTACAGTAGTCAATTCATACAGACAGTAGGAAATAGAGGTTTCCAGGGGCTGGAGGAAGGGAGGAAAGGGGAGTTAAGTGGATACAGACTTTCCGTTTGAGATGATGAATTCTGGATGTGAATAGTAGCAGTGGTTAAATAACACTGTGAAGGTACTTAATGACACTGAATTCTACATTTTAAATAATTAAAACGGTAAATTTTATGTGATGGATATTTTACCACAATTTTAGAAAAAGTAAAAAGCATGAGCAGGCCAGAGCCCGGGCAACACATCCTTCTTCTCTGCTTCCTTCACCCTCATTGCTTCCATATCCTGGCTGGGCAGCCCCGAGGCACCTCCGGGAGATGCGGGGGCGGCCAGGATGCACCAGGAACGCAAGGAGGCCCCACAGCTTTCTGAGCTCTCCCACCCGCACACACATTAGACACACGCACACATGCACGTACAGGCGTCACGTTTGCTTTACCTTCTCACACTTGGAGGAGGAAGAGGCAACACCTGGAATCCTGGAAAACCGGCAGGACTCGAGCAACAGTTGCCCTTTGACTCCAACCTGGGCATTGATTTTCCTCCATGACTATCTTGGCCTGGTAATCAAGGTTAAAATTTTAAAAGAAAGAAAATACCAGAAAGTGCCCGTGGTCCTAATTTACATGTGTGTGCAGAGCAAGGAGGGAACGTGGACAACCTCAATGCCTATTGATTAATGCTCAAAACAACTTAAACCAGTGAACTAAGATAATCCCGAAACAGCTCTGCCTCTAACCCCCAGCAATGATAACCCATGAGACAACTCAACAGATGGAGAACTAAAAGCCTGTTCTTATATGCTTTATACTCAGAGTAAGTATTCTCATCTGTAAAAGGAGCAGGATGGGAAGTGGGGATCAAAATGTCCCTTCCCCAAAACCTGACCAGGAAATAGTCGACTTGGAAGAAAACAAAATTTGGGCCCAAATTTTTGAAAATATAATGAGTCACACGTTTTTCCTTTTTTTTGGAGACAGTCTCACTTTGTAGCCCTCAGTAGAGTACCATGGTGTCATAGCTCACAGCAACCTCAATCTGTTGGGCTCAAGCAATTCTCTTGCTTCAGCCTCCTGAGTACCCGGGACTACAGATGCCCATCACAACACCCAACTACTTTTATTTTTTATTTTTATTAATTTATTTTTCTTTTTTTGAGACAGTGTTTCACTTGGTTGCCCTCACTAGAGAGCTGTGGAGTTGTAGCTCACAGCAACTTGGGCTCCTGTGTTTCTCTTGCCCCAGCCTCCCAAGTAGCTAGGACTACAGGTGCCTGCCCCAACGCCAGCTATTTTTAGAGACAGGGTCTGGCTTTTTCTCAGGCTGCCTCTAACCCGTGAGCTCAGGCAATCCACCTGCCTCAGCCTCCTAGAGTGCTAGGATTACAGGCATGAGCAACTGTGCCCAGCCTACTCACACATTTTTTAAATGTATAACCTAGAATGTATTGATCACCTATTTTCAGCTACTGTGCTAGGGGTATTATTAGATATATTATTTATTGCTACAGAGCAAGTTACCCCAAAACATAATTGCTTAAAACAATAATAATCATTTATTCTCTGTCACATTTTCTCTGGGGCAGGAACTCAAATAGAGCATAGGTGGCTTATTTCCTCCAGGATGTCCAGGACCCCAGCTGAGGAACATGAGGCTGGAAGCTCAGCCTTAAGAGTAAACATCAAAGCAAAGAAGGTGTAACAGGGAATGTCCCCCTCCTCTTTCTTCTCAACATTTTTTTTTTTTTGAGACAGTCTCACTACGTTGCCCTCGGTAGAGTGCCTTGGCATCACAGCTCACAGCAACCTCAAATTCTTGGGCTCAAGCAATTCTCTTGCCTCAGCCTCCTAAGTAGCTGGGACGACAGGTGCCTGCCACAATGCCCGGCTATTTTTTTGTTGTTGTTGCAGTTGTCATTGTTGGTTAGCTGGCCCTGGGCCAGGTTCAAACCCACCACCTTCAATGTATGTGGCTGGCCCCTACTATGAAGCTAATTTATGGCTTTCATATGAAAGCCATAACCCAGTTATAACCTAAGAATACGGGGAAGGGGGAGAGGAAGGGGAGGGGGGGAAGATAGGCAGAGAGAGGGTGATTGGTGGGATTACACCTGCAGTGCATCTTACAAGGGTACATATGAAACTTAGTAAATGTAGAACATAAATGTCTTAACACAATAACTAAGAAAATGCCAGGAAGGCTATGTTAACCAGTGTGATGAAAATGTGTCAAACGGTCTATAAAACCAGTGTATGGTGCCCCATGATCACGTTAATGTACACAGATATGATTTAATGACAAAAAAATTAAAAAATAAAGACTAATGTATGTGGCTGGCACTGTAACCACTGTGCTATGGGTGCCAAGCCACCTTCTCAACATTTAAAAGCTGGAGTTAAGAATTCCCACAGAGCAAGTTGCTCTGGTAATAATAATAATAGATAATAATAATAATAATTATACAACCAGCACAATAATAATAATGTAGTTAACATTTCTTCATTCTCACCTACAGTGCATCTTACAAGGGTACATGTGAAACTTAGTAAATGTAGAATATAAATGTCTTAACACAATAACTTAAAAAATGCCAGGAAGGCTATGTTAACCAGTGTGATGAAAATATGTCAAATAGTCTATAAAACCAGTGTATGGTGCCCCATGATTGCATTAATATACACAGCTATGATTTAATTTAAAATATATATATATAAAATTTAAAAAAGATCATTCTTCTGAAAAAAAAACAAAACCTTTTCTTCATTCCTTATTACACACCAGGCATTGTGCCAAATCTTAAATTCCAGATACAAACCTCCTGCTGATTATGCTTCACCTATACTTTTATTCTTTCCATAGATACATTAGAAAGATTGTAGCCTTGACAGTAACATATTATGTATATTTTAATATTGTCATACAGAAATGATGGCCAAAAATTAACCCACAGCCACTTATATACAAGTAAATCATTAAACAAATACAGTGAACATATTTCAGCTGCTTCCCATATACATCATATAGTCAGTCAATAATCCATAGATAAATATTTATTGGGTACCCATTGTGTCCCACATATGGTCCTAGGTACCATGCGGTATAAAAAATGATAAGAATCATTTCTATCTTCAAGGATAGAAGATTTACAGACTTCTTAGAATAAAATAATGTGAAACTCTAAACACTATAAAATAACATCATAAAGTGAGGTTGCCAGGAAGTTAATGCCTACCTAACACAACAAGCTGAATCAGTTTGAATGTGCGCATCTTAATTTCAGGTTTGCTTTTCACTGGCCTTCTAGACTTAGGCATGATCACTCACCTACCTGTGCCTTAATCTTACCTGTAAAACTGGGCTAATAAGGCATGGTTTATAGGCATGGCTCAAAGAGTTGTTGTAGACCAAATGAGATCTTATATATACACATGCATACACGTATACACACAGCGCCTAATATACGAGGAGCACTCCATTTCTAATACATCTAAAATGTGTGGGTATTTGTTTATGTGGGGTTATAGACTATTGGGAAGAAACAGATAAAGTGGGCTGGAATGTGGAATGTGCTGGGAGATATTGAGTAAGTGGTTTTCGAATCAGCCTTAAGACCAAGCCAGCCTGAGATAGATGGTTTGGGAGGAGAAAGGACAGGTGAGATAGGAGGAAGGACCTAGCCTATTTTGACATAGGGATAATCAGAAGGACAGTCTTGGCACCTTCCTGCCACAAAGAAACTGCCATCAATAACAATTCCACCCTGCGAAACAAGGAGATGATGGGATAAATAATAATAATAGCTCCACACCTAATGTAGAGCTGAAGACTTTGTGTTTATTAGCTCATTTCATCCTCACAAAAATGCTCATTTCATCCTCATCTAATGAAGAGATTACTACCTATTCTGCAGAGGAAGCAACAGAAGCTCAGAGAGCTTAAATAACTTGCTCAAGGTCATATAGCTAATGAACGCAGAGATGCGCCTTGAACCTCAGCAGTGTTGCTCCAGACCCTGGGCTCTTAACTGCTGTATTAAACTTCCACTGGTTAATCAGTGACACATTAGTCACTCAATTTAACATTTTCCCACCAGCTGGCCAAATCCCAAGCCAACTGAACAGAAACCTCTTAGAAAAGGTAAACTAACTTTACATTAGCTAAAGTTAATATTAAATCAACAGAACATTGTCTGGGTTAGTCCCAAAGTAATGATTCTTAACTTTTAGAGATCAAGGTGCCCCTCTGAAAATCTAACAGTTATTAGGGTTCCTTCTCTCCAAAAAGATACACATAGATACACAAATATGAAAGTGTGCGTTGGTTGGTCACAGTGGCTAATGCCTGTAATACTAGCACTCTAGGAGGCCAAGGCAGGAGGATCACTTGAGCTCAGGAATTACAGACCAGCTTGACCAAGAGTGAGACCCAGTCTCTACTAAAAATAAAAACACTAGGTAGTCATCATGGCAGGTGTCTACAGTCCCAGCTAATGGGGAAGTTGAGGCAGGAAGATCACTTGAACCAAGGAGTTTGAGGTTGCTGTGAGCTAGACTGACACCACACCACTCTAGCCTAGGGCAACAGAGTGAGACTAATTAAATTAACTCTCAGGGATTCCCTAAAGCCCAAGGAGAAACCCCAAGTTACCTTTTTTTTTTAAAATAGGGTCTCACTCTGTTGCCTGGGCTAAAGGGCAGTGACATCATAGCTCACAGAAACCTCAAACTCCTGGGCTCAAGTGATCCTCCTGCCTCAGCTGGGACTACAGGGATGCAACACCATACCCAGGTATTTTTTTCCATTTTTTGTGGAGATGTAGGTCTCTATATTGCTCAGGCTGGTCTCAAACGCCTGGCCTCAAGTGATCCTCCCACCTCGACCTTCTAAAGTGCTAGGATTACAGGTATGAGCCACCTTGCTCATACTTGTCCCAGTGTCCCCCCATTAACACAGATAATCAAGAATGCTAGAGTGGGAAACTCCTTTGCCTACACACATATTCAAATTACAGACTTTCCTGTCAACAGTGCACATTTATTGAATAAGCACTTGAGCTCTTGGTGAGCCTACAGTCTGAGCATGCTAATGCTTTCTCTTGTCAGTGTGGGTAGGAACCAGCTGTGGGTGGGACCTCCTGGAGGAAGTCTGTGTGACCAGCTGGTGTTGCTGCTGTACCACATATTATATTGTGCCTCTGTCTTACAGGGTGCTGAGAAGTCACTTCCAGCCTACAGACCAAGAAAAATACCAGAATTTACCTAATCCAGATCTTATCCCCAAACAGTTCTGTCCCATATATATTAGGGGAAGTCAAAAACATAATAAATAGTTTTGTATCCTCTTACTCTGAGTTTAGCAGCATATTTTCCTCTTAATTTTCTTCTATGCAAGGAACAAAATACATAGACAATATAGCATAATATTAAACAAGTTTAGAAGACAGATGTAGGTTCAAACCCCAGCTTCACCACTTAGTAACTACAGAAACGTGGGCAAGCTATTACCATCTCTAAAATTCTGTTTCCTATTTTAGAAAATGTGGATACCAATGTTTATATTTCAAAATTACTGTGAGGATTAAATAAAACAACACACATAAGTTCCTGGAACATAAGAAGTACTTCATAAACAGTTGCTAAAACCAGACTTCACAATGTTTCTGTATATCAAATACCTTTAAATGGTTTGCTTAAGCTGGGCTCAGTGGCTCACACCTGTAAGCCCAGCACTTTGAGAGCTATGGCAGGAGGTTTGTGTGAGGCCAAGAATTCAAGGCCAGCCTGGGCAACATAATGAGATCACCATCTCTACGAACAATGTAAAAATTAGGCCAGACACAGTGGTTTACATCTGTAATCCTAGCACTTTGGGAGGTCAAGGCAGAAGGATTGCTTAAGTCCAGGAGTTTAAGACCAGCCTAAGCAAGAGACCCTGTCTCTATTAAAAAAAATGAAAAAATCAGCTGGGCATGGTGACATGTGCCTATTGACCTAGCTAATTGGGAGTCTGAGGCAGACTAACACTTGAGCTCAGGAGGTCAAGGTTACAGTGAGTTATAATCATAGCACTGCACTCCAGCCTGGGCAACAGAGTGAGATCCTATCTCTGAAAACAAAAACAAAAACAAAAACGTGTTTAAGTCCTTATGTATCAAAAGAAATTGAGATTTCAGGATATAAAAGCAATCCATAAATCCTTAAGCCTATAGTTCAGAAGTCATAACAGCTTTTCACCATTCCTGGCACAGCAGTTGGTGAACAATTGATGAATATTGGCAGGATCGCCTTAAGAAATAGCAAGTGAAAGAGACTTCTTGTTCTTGTCACAGACACAGTGGGTGACATATCATGACTACCTTGAGGACCGCCCTGTGTGGGGAGAGGCTTGGTTTTTGAAGTTTTCTACAATCCTTTCACTCCCTGAAAGGAGTTCTCTCTACAGTGCCTTTGGGCAGGCTCTTAGTCTCTTGGGAAATTCAGCTGAATTTATCTGTATCCTGCATCTTTAAAATGAACAAACACAAAAGAATTTGAAAAGGATTTACAATAAAAGACATATAATAGATTCAACAAAATATATATCAGGACTGGCGGGGGAGAAACAGATTGGATAACTTTGAAATGTAGTACAAAATTTTACTTTGTACTTCTTTAAAAGAGAACAAGAGAAACATTAAGTTTCATAACTTTTATAGGAAAAAAAACAAACAATATGCTAATTCGTAAAGGAGACAACTCTTGAGATAGAGTCTTGCTCTGCCCCCCTGAGTAGTGCCATGGTGTCACAGCTCACAGCAACCTCAAACTCTTGGGCTCAAGGGATCCTCTTGCCTCAGCCCCCTGAGTAGCTGGGACTTTAACCACCTGCCACAATGCCTAGCTGGTTCTTCTATTTCTAGTAGAGATGGGAGTCTCACACTTGCTCAGTCTGGTCTCAAGCTCCTGAGCTCAGGCAATCCACCATGCTCGGCCTCCCAGAGTGCTAGGATTACAGGCGTGAGTCACTGCACCCAGCTGAGGAGACAACTCTTTCTTGGCGATTGTGGTATAAATTTCTAGAATGGGATGTATTTTAGAAACTGGAGTCATGCTAGGTATTGTCCTCTAGTACTTTGCAGTCAATAAATGATTTTCACGTGGCTGTTTATTATAATAACCTGAAATAAAACACCACCTCAAGATAACAACCGGACCACCCCAAAATGTAGGACAGTCCCATATGGTTTAGTGTCTTTTTTTTTGAGACAGAGTCTTAGTATGTCACCCCCTGGGTAGAGTACCTGTGGCGTCACAGCTCACAGCAACCTCAAACTCAAGGGCTTAAGCAATTGTCTTGTCTCAGCCTCCCAAGTAGCTGGGACTACAGGCACCCACCACAGTGCCTGGCTATTTTTTGTTGCAGTTGTCATTATTGTTTAGCAGGCCAGGGCAGGGTTCAAACCTACCAGCCTTGGTGTATATGTCTGACGCCATAATCACTGTGCTACGGGTGCCAAGCCTGATTTAGTGTCTTTGAGGAGTCAATAAGGTGAACATTGAAGGGGGGGGGGGCATTCCACATTTAAAGGACATTAAAGACACTGGAGGCTGGGTGCCCATAGCTCAGTGGGTATGGCGCCATCCACATACACCAGGGCTGGCAGGTTTGAACCTGACCCGGCCTGCTAAACAACCATGACAACTAAAACCAAAAAATAGCCAGGTGTTGTGGCCAACAGCTATAGTCCCAGGTACTTGGGAGGCTGAGGCAAGAGAATCACTTAAGCCCAAGAGTTTGAGGTTGCTGTGAGTTGTGACACCACAGCACTCTACAGAGGACGACATAGTGAGACTCTGTCTCAAAAAATAAAAAATAGGGTGACACCTGTGGCTCAAAAGAGTAGGGTGCTAGCCCCATATGGTGGCAGGTTCAAACCCAGCCCCGGCCAAAAACTGCAGGAAAAAAAAAAAAAAAAAAAAAAAAAATATATATATATATATATATATATACACAAAATAATAAAATAATAAAATAAAAATAATAACAATAAAATAAAAAACACTGGAAAGACATAAGCACCAAGTGTAATGCACACATTGGATCCTGATTTAAAGAAATTTGATATAACACACTATGTTGATAGATATTTGACAAAATGTAACCAGAATTGAATTTAGGTGAGGGTGGGCACATGGATAGGTATATATTCTACAGTATGTTTAAATATTTTCACAATAAAGGGCGGTGCCTGTGGCTCAAAGGATTAGGGCGCCGGCCCCTTATGCTGGAGGTGGCAAGTTCAAACCCAGCCCCGGCCAAAAACTGCAAATAAATAAATAAATAAATAAATATTTTCACAATAAGAAGTTATAATAGAAAAAGAAGACACTGAGGAAAATCTCAGAGGAGTATGAGAAGAAATCTCAAGAGGAGTAAGAGAGAAAGTCTGCACACTACCCCGGCCACACCAGGCTAGAAGGAATCAACTTGTTATGGGCTACATTGTGTCTCCCCCAAATTTCATATGTTAAAGTCCTAGCCCCACTACCTCAGAATCAACCATGTTTAGAGACAGGGTCTTTGAAGTAGTAATTCAATTAGAAATGGGGTTGTCTGGGCCCTAATCCAATATGATTAGTGACCTTAGAAGAAGAGGATATTTGGCTGGGCACAGTGGTACATGCCCATGATGCCAGCTACTAGGGAGGCTGAGGCAGGAGGATTGCTCCAGCCCAGGAGTCTGAGTTCACTGTAAGCGATGATGGCACCACTGCACTCTAGGCTGGGTTACAGAGTGAGACTCTGCCTTAAAACACAAAAAAAAAAAAAAAAAACAGGAAAATGTGGACACAAAAACACGTATGCAGGGAGGATGACAAGGAGACACAGGGAAGAGACAGACATGTATAAGCCAAACAGAAAATCCCACAACAGAGCCTTCCCTCCCGGCCCGCAAACCCTGCTGACCTTGATCTGAAACTCCTAGTCTACACAACTGTAAGAAAATAAAGTTCTGTTGTTTAAGCCACCCAGTCTGTGGCACTTTGTTAAAGTAGCCCTTATGCCTTGGTCAGCTCAGGTTGCCATAACAAAATACCTTAGGCTTATTGATTTATAAACGACAGAAATTTATTGCTCACAGTCCTGGAAGCTGAGGAATCCTGGCAGCTGGTCCAAGGTGCCAGCAAATTCGTTGCCTGGTCAAGACTCACTGTCTGCTTCAGCCTCCCAAGACAGCACTTGGTTGCTGCGTCCTGACATGGCAGGACCCTGAAGGGGCAGAAGGGCACTCCTTCAAGTTATTTTATAGGGGTGTTAATACCATTCTTGAGGGCACAGCCCTCATGACTTGATCACTTCTTAACAGGCCCACTTCCTTGGCTTGCGCCTGTAGCTCAAGCGGCTAAGGCATCAGCCACATACACCTGACCTGGTGGGTTCGAATCCAGCCCAGGCCGGTCAAACAACAATGACGGCTGCAACCAAAAAATAGGTGTTGTGGTGGGTGCCTGTAGTCCCAGCTACTTGGGAGGCAGAGGCAGGAGAATTGCTTGAGCCCAGGAGTTGGAGGTTGCTGTGAGCTGTGATGCCACAGCACTCTACCCAGGGCGACAGCTTGAGGCTCTGTCTCCAAAAAAAAAGGCCCACTTCCTAATACTATCACATTGGAAATTAGGTTCCAATATATGAATTTGGGAGGAATACTGACATTCAGACTCTAAGCACCTAGCAAAGTTATACAGACTCTTGGTCTGCCACCAAAGCTCAGGGCTACTTTTTCATACCCCCAACCAGCCATGTCTTCTGAAACTACAGTCTTAAAACTGCAGTCCACTCTAGGCAGAGCATGACAGCAAGACCCAGCCAACCTGGAAAACAGAGGCTTGGCTCATCTGAAAGCAGGTGTCCTGAGCAGGTTGGTGGCATACACATGTTCCTGGGTCCCAAAGCTCTGCACATCTGAATAGCTGGAATCCAAGTCTGACACATGTTCCTTGGCCTTTCATAAATGCTTTCTGATTTTTCTACCTTAAAAATTAAGAAAGAGAGCTGAGGCTGGGCGAGGTGGCTCACACCTGTAATCCTAGCACTCTGGGAAGTCGAGGCAGGTGGATTGCCTGAGCTCAGAGGTTCAAGACCAGCCTGAGCCAGATTGAGACCTCATCTCTAAAAATAGGCAGGTGTGTGGCAGGCACCAGTAGTCCTAGCTACTTGGGAGGCTGAAACAGAATTGATTAAGCCCAAGAGTTTGAGGTTGCTGTGAGCTGTAATGCCATAGCACTCTACCAAGGGTGACAAAGTAAGATGATGTATCAAAAAAAAAAAAAAAGAAGGAAGGAAGGAAAGAAGGAAAGAAAGAAAGAAAGAAAGAGAAAAAGAAAGAAAGACAGCCTCGGGTGATGGGTAATGCTAACATTTTGGGAGACCAAGGAAGGAAGATTGCTTGAGGCCAGGAGTTTAAGACTAGCCTGGGCAACATTGTGAGACCCTGTCGCTACAAAAAATTTAAAAATTAGCCAGGGGTGCTGGTGCACACCTGTATACCTATAGTCCCAGGCACCCAGAAGGCTAAGGCAGGAGGATCACTTGAGCCCAGAAGTTAGAAGTTACAATGATCTGTGATGACACCACTGCACTCTAGCCCAGGCAACAGGGTGGGACCCTGTCTCAAAAAAAAAGAAAAAGAAAGAAAAAGAAAAATTAAGAAGCAGGGTGTGTTTGGGTGTGTGTGTGTGTGTGTATGTTTGTGTTGGGGAAGAGGGAATTTGGCTGTAAGGACTTATAGTTAGACCAGGCTCACGGCTTATGCCCATAATCCTAGCACTCCGGAAGGCCAAGGTGGATGTATTACCTGAGCTCAGAAGTTCAAAACCAGCCTGAGCAAGAGTAAGATACCATGTCTATTAAAAAACTAGCCAGGTGCCTATAGTCCCAGCTACTCAGGAGGTTGAAACAAGAGGATCACTTGAGCTGGGAGGTTGAAGCAAGAGGGTCACTTGAGCCAGGAGTTGGAGATTGCTGTGAGCTATGATGCCACGGCACTCTCTTCGCTCAGGGCAACTGACTCTGTTGCAAAAAAAAAGCCATGTAGCTAATCTTTATGCTAACTAATAGTATTTACAAATGCTTAGAATTACAGTTGCTACTTAGGGTTTAGGTAGTGTCCAGCCATACCCAATGAAAATATTTAGATAACTTCATACTTGATGATAAATAGTACCACCCTTCTTCACCAATCAACCTCTCCCTGCAATCCAGTAGCTGATGGGTTAATGTCTGGCAAATAAAGGATGCCCCAGAACCTGTTCCAGCACAATCCTGATCTTCAATCTCTGCCTTACCAGTTGCAACATGCTTTTCAAGTTCATCCTTGCTTAGTGTGCTCCCAGGACTGCCCTCTCAATTCTTTTTTTTTTTTTTTTTTTTTTTTTTTTTTTAAAATAGAAAGAGTAACACTCTGTTGCCCTGGGTAGAGTGCTGTAGCATCACAGCTCACACAACCGCCAGCTCTTGGGCTTACGTGATTCTCTTTCCTCAGCCTCCCCAGTAGCTGGGACTACAGGCGCCTGCCACAACACCCGGCTATTTTTTGTTGCAGTTTGACCGGGGTCAGGTTCGAACCTGCCACCCTCAGTTTATGGGGCCGGCACCCTTCTCACTGAGCCACGAGCGCCGCCTCCACGCCCTCTCAATTCTTTATGACACATTATCTCACAGAAACCCCAAAACATATGTTATCCTCATTTTCTTTTACATATGAAGAAACTAGGCCTCGGAGAAATTAATTAGCCCAAGGTCCTATAGCTAGAAAGGGGCAGAGTTCTTAACCACCATGTTTCCCAGCTGTACCCCTGGAGTTGGTGCGTCAGAACTTTATCTTCAGGGCTCAGCGCCTGTGGCTCAAGTGACTAAGGCACCAGCCACGTACACCTGAGCTGGCAGGTTCAAATCCAGCCCAGGCCCGCCAAACAACAATGACGGCTGCAAGCAAAAAATAGCCGGGCATTGTGGCGGGTGCCTGTAGTCCCAGCTACTTGGAAAGCGGAGGCAGGAGACTCAGCTTGAGCCCAGGAGTTGGAGGTTGCTGTGAGCTGTGATGTCACAGCACTCTACCCAGGGTGACAGCTTGAGGCTCTGTCTCAAAAAAAAAAAAGAACTTTATCTTCAGAAGAGCTCAGAGGCCACAGCCTCAGGTCCTGGAGAGACGGGTATTCTCAGGCCTCTCCTTTTCTCCAGGTAAGATCTCCCCATATAAAAATACTGAGGTGCCTGATCACACTAAAAACTCACAAACAACAAATAGTCTTGCAACCAGTTTTCTAAAACTATAAACAGAGGGCAGTGCCTGTGGCTCAAGGAGTAGGGCACCGCCCCCATATACTGGGAGTGGCAGGTTCAATCCTGGCCCCCACCAAAACTTAAAAAAAAAAAAAAAAAAAGCTATAAACAGTTCTGGGCTCTCCTTACTACAGGAACTGTGGAAACTCAGGAGGACCCCTCACCTGTAGTCGTGGTACCCCCTGGTTAGTGCTGAGCAGCTGGGTATGGCTCATGTTAACCTTTCCGAGCAGTGACAAAGTCTGTATAGCTGTCTGAGAAACACCTGGACACTCCCCTGACCACAGGAGTTTTGCTGTAGGGACCTCACAGGCAAGTCTCTAAGGATACTCTGCAGACTTACTGGACACTCACTCAGGCTCAGACCAGGTGTGCAGAGAGGCCCACCTCTTTCACCCTTGCCCTGCCCCCTATGGCCAGGCGACCTTCTAACTTTGCTTTTGCCTTTCCCAGGGCGCTTAGCCCCTCTGTGACCTGAAGACTCTTTAACCCTAAAAACCAGTACTGCTAACCAGCTGGCCTGGGTACAATAGCACTTGGAAAGCAAAGTCATGGGACTGAAACCAGAAGAAACCCTATTCATGAGAGGAGCAGCTGGCAGTTAGAAAACAGAAGGAGAAAGAAAGGAAGGCCAGTTTCTACCTCCTACAGGACCTGATTAACTGGGGATTTCAGCGCCAGTCACTCAGCCAGCCTAAGACCCCCCAGGCCCCTCTCCTAATGAAGGCAGGATGCTTGTCACATGGCCCACATCCTTCCCAGCAGGCCTGAGAAGGGCAGTCCTGCTGATAGGAGCTTTCAGATGGAAAGCAGCTGACTTTGCAATCAACAGTATTCTTCCTCTAATTCCTCTCTCCAGTTAAACACCCACCAAAGAAAAGGTTTCTGAGGGTATATGTTATTATTAAATGATTATTTTATGAATTTTGCAAACAGTATATTTTCTCTCCCCATTTTTAAAAAAAGGTCATATTTATATGAGGGTACAAACCATTAGGTTATATAATTTATACATGACAGATATAATGCAGAGTTGTAGCTGTGTCCTACACTCAAGGAGTGTGCATATATCCATGCATTGTACCCACTGGGTGGGAAGCTACGGAACTCCCCTCCTATCCCCCCTTCAGTAAGCAATGTATTTTCATTGAAAACATGAAACAAAAAAAGAAAAAGACAGAAAAGTCTCACCAATAATATAAGTAGAGCATAAGCATTTTCAGCATTTAGTATATGCTTTTCACACACACACAAAATAACGCTGCACATATTCTCAGCAATAAATCATGAATGTCTCTCCATGTCAATAAAGTCAATAAAGCCACTTTGTCCACATTCTTTCTAAATTTTTTTTTTTTTTTTTTTTTGAGACGGAGTCTCACTTTGCTCACTTTGTTGCTCTGGGTAGAATGCCATGGCTCACAGCAACTTGACGGTTTGCTTTGGCCCAAGCAATCCTCTTGTTCCAGTTTTTCATTTTTAGTAGAGAAAGGTCTCATTCTTGTTCAGGCTGGTCTCAAACTCCTGAGCTCAAGCAACCCACCTGCCTCTGCTTCTCAGAAAACTAGGATTACAGGCATGAGCCACCACACCCAGCCATCCTTCCACATCCTTCTTAATGGTTACAATGTAAACCATTAAAAGTAAACAATGTACCTCATTATTTACTTAAAAGGTAATGGTGTAAGCCAGTCCCCTACTCTTTTGTCTTCAGACTGTGAGAATATTTAAATTATTTTCAGTTAGGGACAGAAGCGAAGACATCCCTCCCAGTTAGTGTTCAGCCCCATTGCCCCACCCACTCACACACAGGCTCACTCCAGCCTGGCCACGCTGCATTTCTGTACATTATGTTCCCTTAAACTCAGTCTCAGGAAGTTTCCAGATGTTTTCCTGTGTGCACCCTGTCCATAAACATGTGTTACAGGGACTGTGACATCATCTCTCATGTGGGCTCCCCCTCTTCGCCCTTGGAGATAACTGACCCCAGCCGAGACAAAACAGGTGGCTGCAGCTAGATCTTGTTTCCAGCATAACATATTTTGTTAGTGGAAGATGACGTCCGATTACTCACTCTCTCTCTCTCTCTCTCACATTAGAGTTTCCTGTCGGATTAGACAAGGTGCTCTGGAACTGGCTAGCAGGGAGTTAAACACTCCTACAGTGAGAGGGCTGGGAAGAAAGATGTGCCGAGCAGATGACCAGATGCAAGAGCGGGCGCGCACATCCATACGCACATGCGTGTGTGTGCAGGACAGTCTTTGCACACAGGAGATGAAAAGCTTTCAGAAGGAGACAAAAGTTGTGTCTTATGCATTTCAGAGGGAGGAAAGCCAAGACTTATGGACTGAATACAAGTATCTATTTTGCTGGGTCGGACAATGGATCCAGTCCAAGGGGTGCTGAGGCAGCCGCGGGGTGCAATTAAGTTGTCAGGTGGGTATTTCTGCACCCTTCCTATCTTCTCCTTCCCCTAGCCTTGAGATAGCGACACAGCCTTAAGTTCCTTCCCTTTTCTCACTTCCTCATGATGGCATCAAGAATGCCCTTGAAACCACAGCCTGACTTTAAGTGATCAAGATCCAGCTTCCAAGGAAAAAAGAAGCAGGGTAAAGGGGACAAGGAAGGGAGGAGGCAGCTGGGCTCTGGGCAATTAAAAGGGCTGCCTGCCTCTCCTCCCAGCAGGGAGTGTTGGAGAGGCCACGCCCCTGGTGTTCCCAGCTTTCTTTTCTTAATGCTGCCTGCCCCCTCCAAATGGCTCAGGCTAGAAACTCTGAAGCATCTTTGCCTTCTCTTTCTTTTTCTCTCACTCCTCAACAACTATTCCCTAGTCAAGATCTGTGAGTTCTTTCTTCTGAAACACTTTCCCAGCCCATCCCTCCACAGCAACTACCCTAACCCCCCATGCCGGAACTACCCCCAGCCTCCCATTTGGCCTCACTTCCCCACCCACTTACTGGGAACTCCCCTAGCCCTTTCTGACTAACTCCTGCAGGATTAACATCCCTGACAGATGAAAGGCATTATTCTGCCCTCCTGCTAGGGAACTCTCAATGGATCCTTTGCTGATCCAATTGTCCTGCTCGCCCATTTGTTTCTCGCTCTCCCACATCCCAAACAAGTCTATCTATCCAGTCTTCCCTGGAATGCCCACCTTTCCTTGGAATTCCACCCCTGGAATGTCCAGGCTTTCTCATCTTTACCTTTGGAACCAGAAGGACTACTCAAAGCAAATCTCCATGAATCTGTCACTAATCTCCCAACCACATGAAAGCACCCCCCTTCTGTAGCTTTGATCTTTGTACCTTTCACTGCTCCGTATTTTATTATTTGGTTAATGCCTTATCTCTCCTATTGGAGTCCAGTTCCTGAAGGGCAGAGGCTGATTGCTGGTTATTGTCCTGTCCCGCAGCTCCAGGAAATTCTGAGTTTATGTGAGCTCTGCTAGGTAATTATCTCTAAGGAATACAAGCTTGAAGGTGCGGTCACTGGCCCAAGACTCAGAGAGTGGATACCTACACTTGCCAAACGAGTTTAGATTATTGTTATAGGTTGTGTCCCCTTCCCAAAAAGTCACGTTGAAGTCCTAAACCCTACTACTTCAGAATATGAAGTTGAAACGAGGTCTTTAGCCCAAAAGAAAAAAAGACATTTTACCATAAGGACATTTGCACTTGGCTGTATAGAGCAACTCAAGTCAATAATTGCAAAGATACGGGGAAAAAACCAAGTGCCCTTCAACACATGAATGGATTAATGAACTATGGTATATGTGTACCATAGAATACTATTCAGCCATAAAAATGGTGGAGATTCTGTATCTTTTGTAACAACCTAAACAGATTTGGAGAACATTCTCTTAAGTATCCAGAAGAATGGAAAAACAAGCATCCCATGTGCTCAGTACTAAATTGAAACTAGTAGACTCACAACTACAGGCTCACATGAGAGAAAAAATTAAAGTAAGGGGGTGGGGGGCATGGGGTTCAGTAAGTTCCCACCCAACAGGTACAGTGGATGGGTATATGGAATGCCTCCTGATGAAGGACACTACTACAACTCTGGACTTTAACCTTGCAAATACAGTGTAACCTAATCGTATGTGTCCTCATAGTACTCTGGACATTTTTTTAATGAGATCGCTAGGCTTTGCCCTAATCCACTCTGAAATTTTTTTTAATGAGATCGCTAGGCTTTGCCCTAATCCACTTTGAATAGTCTTTTTTAGAGACAAGTCTGTAGCTGTCTCTGTCACCCAGGCTAAAGTGCTGTGGCATGATCCCAGCTGACGGCAGCCTCCTCGAATTCCTGAGCTCAAGCACTCTCAAGACCAGAGAAACAGGAGGACATCCGAAGTGCAGCCTTGGGAGGGCAGAGCCAAGGCTCTGAGATGCCTGAGCAGGAGGAGAGCAGAGGCGCCAGCTGCAAGAAAGAACTCCGCCTCAGCTGGGAGGAAGTGGCCAGTCGGCCCTGAGGGCGTGGCCAGCAGTTGGCCCGCCTGACACAGCTCTTTGAAGAGAGTGTTTTGTTTCCGTATTTGGGCAGGGGAGAGTGGCAGTGGGACGAGCAGGAAGCCCTGCCGAAGGGCAAACCCTTCTTCCAGGCCCCAGGTGCTTCCCATCAACCTCTTAAAACCAAAGAAATGCAAGGACAGCTTCAAACTCAGCAGAGAAGCAGGCTCTGCCCTGGAAACCCTTCCCTAATTACTACTTTCCACTGAAGCTCCAGGTGCTTGCCGCCTCCTCAGCAGGAGGCCCAGTGATGTGAAACTCCTTTTCCTCCTGCCTCAAAGAGCCATTTCCTGAACCTCCTTTTCTGAAATTATGTCCACTCCCTTAGGAGCCCCAACAGACATGCTGATTATACTAGGATTGATGAGGTTACCCTGGTATAAGGGCTCCCCATTAGCAGCCAGGCCTCCCATGAAGGCAGGCTACTCAGCCTGTAAGTCCCTGCAGGGCTCGGGGAAAATGGGGGCAAATTAGTAACGAGCTCAGGAGCAAGTGTCTATGTGAGAATAATTACTGCTACAATCAGGAACACAGGAGCCAGGCCCTTGTTCTAAAGCTGAGCTCTTCAGTACAGTCGCCATTGGCCACATGTGGTTATTGGGCTTGTGAAATGGGGCTAGTCCAAACTGAGATATATAGTTAAGTGTAAAAATACACAAATTTGAAGACTCAGTATGAAAAATATACAAAATACTAAATATTTTTAAAATACTATTACAAGGGTGGCGCCTATGGCTCAGTGAGTAGGGCACTGGCCCCATATACCAACGGTGGCGGGTTCGAACCTGGCCCCGGCCAAACTGCAACAAAAAAATAGCCGGGCATTGTGGCGGGCGCCTGTAGTCCCAGCTACTCAGGAGGATGAGGCAAGAGACTCACCTAAGCCCAAGAGCTGGAGGTTGTTGTGAGCTGTGATGCTACAGCACCCTACCGAGAGTGACAGAGTGAGACTCTGTCTCAAAAAAAAAAAAAAAAAAGTATTATATATGAAATGGATATGTGTTAAATACATTATATTATTTAAATTAGTTTTACTTCTTTCTTTTCCCTTTTTAATGTGGCCACTAGAAATTTTAAATCACACATCTCCAATTTATATTTTTCTTGGACATAGAAAGGAAAAACTTTTCTTCTATGCTTTTGGGTTTAATAATTAGGGGCCTGAAAATTAAACTGACAAAAGACAGATTAGCAAGAGAAAAAATAATAGATTTAATTACATACTTATGCAAGGAAGTTCACAAAGAAATATGAGCCAAAGAGGCAGTTAGAATTTGGAGCTTATATGCCAGCTTAATAGGGGACAAGGATTCCTGGGCAGATGGGCACTTCTGGGAGAACACATGAGTCTTAGAAAATAGGTGAAGGGCAGGGCTTATGGAAAAACAAATTACTTTATGGAAAGGTAAATGGGCTTTTAGGAGAATGGATAGGTGATATGATAGTTTCGTGACCATGTCTGTTTAAGTACGGTGCCAACTTCTTTGTCTAGCAGAGAAGATTAGGGGAGGGATTTGCAACAACTCAGTTCTTTTGGGAGGTTCTGTTTTTAGGCAGATAAGGGATTTCAGGAACTCAAATGCTTTCAGGTTGATGCAATTCTTTTTTTTTTTTTTTTTTTTTTTTTTTTAGAGAGAGACAGAGTCTCACTTTATGGTCCTTAGAGAGAGACAGAGTCTCACTTTATGGCCCTTTGGTAGAGTGCCGTGGCATCACACAGCTCACAGCAACCTCCAGCTCCTGGGCTTAAGCGATTCTCCTGCCTCAGCCTCCCGAGCAGCTGGGACTACAGGCGCCCGCCACAACG
>CAUYPK010093874.1:0-28290 GCA_963574355.1 Loris lydekkerianus
GATCACAGAACTGCGCTTAGTACTCACGCGCAGCGTCTCTAAACCACTACGGAGAGGAGACAGCGGCAGGCTGTCAACCCCTCAACGGAGAGGAGACAGGCGCAGGCTGTCAACCCCTCAACGGAGAGGAGACAGTTGCAGGCTGTCAACCCCTCAAGGAAGAGGAGACAGGCGCAGGCTGTCAACCTCAATGGAGAGGAGACAGGCACAAGCCAAGGACCAGAAGCAAGAATGGTCAAAACTGCTTTCATCAGAGCACTAAAAATTGATAAAAATGAAACCTCTCAAGTTATAATTTAAATAATATACAAACAATCTAATTAAAAGGAGAAAATTTGAAAGGCGCACCTCTCTAGAAAAGTATAAAAATCAGGAGGTGTTAAATATAAGGTGTAAACTTTTATCTTTCTGTTCACGGTCCCTTTGACAAGGGTTTACCCTCTCTGGGTTCCCCCTTGGGAACAATTGTAAGGGCCAAATCACTACCCATTAAAGCTGTTCTTGAACCAGTTAAGGCTTTATGTTGTTGACTGCCAGAATCAGCTACATTTGGAGGCTACATTGTCCACTCCGTTCTTATTTAGGAATTCTAGCCCCGTCCTGACATGGTAAGCTAAGCTTGCTTCCATAGGGCTTGACAAGGGGTTATAAATTAATTGTGTGGTTGAGGAAGTCCTTGGGAAAACCATGCCTACCCCTTGTTCATGCCGGTTGGCTGTAACCATAGCAACCCCTCACTCCTGACCAAAGTTCACCTGCTATAAATCTTTATGACCATGTTCATAGGTCAGTGTTCATTTCCATAACCCTTACGAAGAGTGAGGATTTATAGTTTACAACAAAGTATCAGACTCCATTTCTAAATACTGGACTCCAAATGACAAGGTCCAAAAATATCAGACCTTTGTGTTTTTACCCTAGGGAACTTATTTTCCTGAGAAAATGCCTACAACAAAGAAAACGCTGACATTCTTTTCAAGCTTTTTCACCAGCCTTGGGTCTTTCATCGTGATCTGCTCTATCCTTGGGACGCGAGCGTGGATCTCCAGTACAATTGCCATTAGAGACTCTGCTTCAAATGGGACAGTCCTCATCACCTATGGCCTTTTCCATGGCAAGGGTACTCAAGAATTCAGTCATGGATTTGCAGAACCAGACAAAACTTTTGCAGGTAAATAATAAACTACTTTAGCTAGTATAATGAGATTGAATTGAGATTCATGCCATTCTGTATTGGGGCCAAAAAAACATTCAAAAATAATTCACGTGTAAGCTCTGAGTTAGGCGGAAGATAGGAATCTAACTCGTAACTTTGAAAATTCTCTGTCTCATTATTTCAGCTCCCGCGGCTCTGGTTACATCTATTAGCACAGCAGTCTAAATCATTCCGGCTTGGCTATGTTTAAATAGTATCTACCAAGTATCTTGAGAAGTAAATAATTAGGTAAAAATATATAGTGGCAATATGGCGTTGAATAGCCAGTAGGAAAGGTGTTTTTAAATGTATTGACTGTGAGTTTTTAGTTGGAGCAAAAACCTCTATCCAGAATTTCCTAAGTGGCATCTACTCAGGGAAAACAAGGAAAACCTGGGAAATTTCTTATTTCTATTTTTCAAATTCATTACTTTTGCTTACTGAAATTTTCACTCTTCCTTCCAAAACATCTGAAATTGTTGTTGGAAATGATATTAAAATCCATTAATTCTACCAATTTATACTTTATTGTTTATTTCTAAACTGTTTTCCTGACCTCTTATGTAATAACGCCCTTGTCTTGATGGACGGAAAATGAAAAATTCATTGAGATTGATAAGTTGATCTGGCTGCTTATTGAACTCTTGCAGTTTGGTATCTACCATTATGTTTTCTAAATTTAGAAATAATGTAAATTATATGACACTGTTTTGAGCAGTGTTGTATACAGGTGTCACGCAGGCCTACTTTCTACCTTGTACGAATGTGATATTAATACCCAGTCCTTGTGTAATGCATGAAGGGGGAGTCTGAGCCTTAGACTCTACATCCAGGTTCTAATGCTCATTTGTTTATGACTTTGTTACTGAAATGATTTCCTTAAATCAAAAGGAAAATGGTTATGTTCCAACTTACCAATTCACCCCTTGGACATTAGCAAGAGCAACATCTCCGGACATTCCAGCAGCCTCTTAGTGACACTTCCTCTGCTTTCAGACTCAGCTTCCCATGAGGATGAGAGATATTTGCTTTATAACAACTAGAAGCTATGATTTTCAAAGGCTCGGTCATACCTTCAGTGAGCGTTTTCAAAACCAAAAAGCGTGCTAGTTTCTGAATCCCCAGGCACACTTTAGAAAATGAAAAGAATAGACAAAACCTACAAGGTTTTTTTGGTTTTCATGTGGTGTCTGTGTGGAACCAGTCGATTCCAATTTGAGATAAATGGCTTCAAAGGCAACCCTGGCTGTGTCCATCCTGAGGAGGCCCCGAGGAGGCCAGCATGGGTGAGGGCCTGCCTTTGAAGCCCTGTGTGCTGGGCAGTGCAGCGGTGTTCACACGGTCATGGAGACCCTGGAGGGGGCTAGGCCCAGTGGGCACGGCGGCCCTGCGGAGCACTGGGGAGGTGGAGTATTTACCCTCTCTCTGTCTGACTCTCTGTTTCTACTCTTTGTTACTGGGAAGCCAATTCTAACCTCCTCCAAGTCACTCCCCAACCTTGAGGCACTGAAAATGGTGAACGGCCACCCAGTTAACAAAATGGCTACATTACTGCTGGTTGCCATTTAGGAAATTCTCAGGGCCTAGGGGTCTTCGTTGCCCATGATTGTAGTAATCATTCAACTTGACACACTTGTAAGCAGTTCTCTGACATAGGGAAAGGTCATGGACATCCATCTACCTGGTGGTGTTCAGCTGCCAAACCCACAAATGCCCATGAGAGCAGAGCTGCAGTGCTCAAGGTGAGACCCCATGCTCTCCTGATGCTTTCTCATGGGGCTTATTTCAAATTAGAAACCAATCTTTGGCAGCACAATAAAATCTGTTTAAATACCACTTTCTTGCCCAGCAGTGGTGGATTGGCTGCTCCAGTTGAGAAGTTAACTGTGTCAACCTCCTAGCTAAGATGAGGTCACTCTGAAAATCCCCCAAGGGTAATAAATATTGCAAAGCTCTGCTACCTTTCTGCATAGGATCTATCACATCGTGACAAATTTGACTGTAGGTTTTGAAGCGAAAGAGCACAATGAAGCGATGATGGCTGATTTCAAAGTGCAAGAATCATTCAGCCATTGGTAGATCACTTGGTGGGGAAGATAATCAGACCCAGACAGGGAATTCTCCAGTGTGTGACCAGATTGCTTGGGCAGCTCAGGCTGATGTTTGTCCTACTTTGTCCAACGTCCAGATGAAAAGTGACAGGTTCTGTGTAATCAGCTGTGAGCAGAGTGTCTGCTGCTCCCAAGGTTCTGGATATGTCAATTCTGTTCAAAAGGACTTTCCTGAGCAGCCTCTGTGTGAGCAAGAGGATTCTGAATCTGTAGATTCTGACAGGCGGGGCACCCGGTTCCTAGCCTTGGAAGGCTCAGTCCCTTGTGTGAGAGGAAACCTGCCCCAGTTAACCAGTTAACATTCAGGGGGAATGGTGCGTGCAAGTTCCCACGATCACAAGGGATGGGGTGGGGAACACGGACCTGCAAGGTCTCTCTGGAGAACAGGGCTGGAGGACGAGCTCACACTTGTGACTGTTCACCCTCCTTGGCTTTGGGCCTTGGGTGCCACGTGTACAGGACCCTTACAAAGATGTCGTTCCTTAATTTTGTGTTTTGACAATGCAGTCACAGTCTAAGGGGCAGATGTGTAATATTTCCTTGCACCGGCAATAATGGTGAATGAGTCACTCGCAGCGAGGGTGTGGAGCTCTTGAGAACGTCATCTCACATATTACTCAGCCAATGTGCTGACCAGAACATGTATTTTTATATAATCAGGTTGACAAAAACAGTTCTTACGAAAGGTAGTTCTATTCCTGTGACAATCATGTTGCAAGCAATTGATAGGACAGTCACCTGGGCTGCTGGTAAAGATTCCCAGTGCTTGACCCCTGGGATGATGGAATAAAACTTCTGGGGCCAAGGTGCTTACCTGTTTGCTTTTCAAAATCTTCCCAGGTGATCCATATACCGGGTGACTCTAGTTCCGGGTTGGCAGCTGCCAGCTTCCACCAAAGCCAGGCGTGAGTTTGGCCAACAGGCGTCACTGCGTTGGGTATCGTTTCTGAACCACTTGGATGTGGTCTGCTCAAAGTTAAACTAATTTAGTGGAGAAAGCTCTGGACACGACCTTGCTGATGAACCTGGTTGGCCTTGGAGGGCTGTGTTTAAGTCAATGACTCACTAGAACCAGCCGTCTGGGCAGCTTCTCCCCATCGGCCTGTCTCCGGCCTGCCGGCCTCTCTTTTCCACAGACTGCCATGTGTTCCCAGGGAGCTCACACTGCACCATTAGCCCAAGCTAAAAATAATTAGGAAAATAAATCTGCTGCAGAAACTAATTAATTGCAAAGAGAAGAACAAATGGAGTTTATTTCTCCAGAATTCATAAAGAGTTCCCACCCCATCTTGGTGAGGACTGTGTATCAGTTGTCCCCAGGGATGTGACCACACTGGGAAGTGGAGAGTAGAGAGGGCAAAAATGGTGGCCTCCAGGGTTTAAACCGCTTTTCTCCCCAAGGGCACCCTGGCAACTTTCTAAGGGGTAGAGCACAGCCAGGGCTTCCCCGGCAGCTCCCAGGCCACACTTGGAGAGTGAGTGACAGTGGCGCACTACGGTCTATACATTTGGGAGCTGTACCCAGCCCAGCTACCTGGTGACCAGGAGCTTGAGGAGGGAGTAGAGGCTGTTTCCACTACCCACAAAGTCACTGGCTCGCCCTCAATGCCTGAGGATGCAGAAAAGCCAGAACTCACAGGGTATATGGCCAGTGCGACCCGAAGGGGTTAAAGGTCCGTGGTGGGGAGACCGGACAGGCAGATGACTCTCACTTTTGCACATCACCCACCACCAGGCAGCACATTCCTGCCTCCCAGCTGCGGACTCTGTCCGGGCCCCTCACTGCACAGCCAGCTCATCTCTGCGGCCACATGCTCTTGGCTCTTTCCTGCGGCTGCCGGAATCCAGGCAATTAGTGCCAATTGGGAGGTGGCTTTCCTGATTCAGATGCTTGCCCCCTAAAGGAAGAACAAGAACGGGATGTATTTGCTAATTTTGTAGGCAGAGAGCAGCTGTCAGATGCTAGGGGGGTTATTGTTATTTCCTTCTTGCTAACTTTCACCGAATTTTCAGCTTTCATTGTCCGAGCTCTGAGCCAGGAGCTGTGGGGGGATACAGCTGTCATATCCATGTGGTAGGGAATTTGGAAAGCTGAAAAACGATTTTAAACTGCAGCAATTAAAATTAAGATAAATTGTCTCCTTAATACATAAAAAAGTATGAGTTCACAGACCCCAAATGGACTCCCCTCAGGAGAACGACACAGTTAGAGCTCTTACCAAAAGTAAAAACAAAGCTCAACTTGATTGCCCCTTTCTAATTTGCTCTGACGAAGTGGAATGCTAACCAGTTACGAATGAGCACCCATTCCCAGCTCCTACTGAGTGTGCAAGCCACTGCAGGTGCGCTGGATACAGCACCTTTTATTTTCACATTGAAGTTTCTATTTCCCAGTTAAGGAACCAAATTATTTCCTATTGGTCACCAGACTTTTAAGAGAGAGTTCATTTAGTCCCCAGCACACTTGTGACGAGATCCCAGGTTTCCTGTTTGCCCAGGAGAAGCAGGTGAGTGGGTTGCGAAGTGCTTCCTCCTCGTGGGGATGAAGCCGGGAAACAGCCTCACTCCACCTGAGCCTCTGAACAGGTGTGCTCTACTCACAGCCGTCATTGCTGCCTACTTGCCTCTGGTGTCACCTTCCACAAGTTTCAAAACAGGTGCAGTGCGTGCAGGGACAGTCCTGGGCCCAGGTGGCCCCCACCCCACTCACCCAGTGTCTTTCCTCACCCCTCTGAGCTGGGGCAGCAGGAGGTGGCTGCAGGGACCCACGCCTTGTGGTGCTATTACCCAGGCTGCATAGTACAGATGGCTATGCTAGGAACTTAATCAAAGTCCTACAGGTCATTAACAGAAACTACAGAAAAGTCCCATCCCCACTGAGCACAAGAGGGCTGTACCTGTGCGGTGAGGTCATCCCTGCCGCTGAGCTGGACGTTTCTCCTCTCTGCCTGCTCCCCTCTGCCCTGGGTCTTCAAGGGACTGTGGCCATGGTGGGATCCATCTGTCCCTCTCCTGCCCCTTTCTTTCCCTCTCAGCCAGGCCCTTGCACTTCTTGTCAGGGCTTCTGCTCTGGGCTCCCCCAGGAGACCTGCACCACTGAAGATGCTGGCCCTCTCTGGATGTGGCTTTTACCATGAGACTTCTGTACCCCAAGCTGGAAGGCCATGTCTCAGACATTCAGCTGCTTGCGTGCTGACCATGTCTCTTTCATGACAACTCTCTGTCCAGCAGGAGGCAACTTTTCTCCCTCATGAAGTACTGCTAATTTTTTTTAAAAAAGATAAATAGAATCAAGATGTTCAAAAATGGAGTGGGGGCACACCCCTGTCCAAGAGGACTGTTGCATCTCATTGGGAGTCCTATGTCTACCCAGCTATCATGCTTTGAGAAACATTGTTGGAATGAAGTGTGAGCAGGGGCTGGGCTTTGCAGGGGCTCGGAAATATCCCCCACGAGGACACTCCAGGGACATAGCCACCAGTCACATATATCCCTCCTTGAATATCTGGCAAGGCCTCCAGGCAGGAAAGGAACAAATGAACTCTGTGTTGTTTCACAGGGGCGGTGAGGTCTCCTGGGTACAATGTGTAGAGATACTGGTGGGGCTCAATGCAGTGGAGAATTTTCAAACAATGAAGGCGCTGCAGGGAGACCAAGGGCAGTTCTGGCTGTCCCTGAATGGAGGGCTGGCGGCCTCTCCAGCCTCTCCCGTGGGTGCTCAGGGTACCCTGGGGTTTCCTGGCTCCCTGCCTGCTCTGTGCACCACTGTGGCCCAGAGGGCGAGCCTGGCCCTGTGAGGAATGTGAGGCAGCGCCACCCAGGCTGGGATGGCCTGAGATGGACTGGACGCCCCTTCTGTTCTTTCGTTCTTTAAAACTCTGGGGCAAGGACATGAGCGTCTCAGAAGCTCCCTCTCTGGGCGCCTGAGAAACAGGAAGGCAGGAGGGGTTCTCTCACTCTTCCCCCTGCCATGCTTCATGCCCCGCCTCACTCCGAGTGATGGGCTGCTGCTGTACTATCGACTCTGAAATCTTTGTCCCAGCCCCTGTTCCCTGCATCCCCGTGAGCTCAGCGGAACATCTCCGTGTGCACAGTTTAACACGCGGGCCGCCTCCTCGGGCCCCATGCGCCCCGCGGCCCTTGGTACCCGGGTAAGTCAGGGCTGCGCTGTCTGGTCATCATGTTGTCAACACAGGAGCAGATGGAGGGGGCAGTGGGCAGTGGGCAGTGGGCAGAGAACCACGGAAACAGGAACTAGGACTGACAGCCGGGCACCTTTGCTTCCTTGGACATGAGAGTGGTTTCCAGTCTGGAGCTCCTCTGCCCTTAAGAAAAATGCAAAGTTTACAAACTGCTGTTGGAATTCAGAAGAGCTTGCCTTGGAGAGAAGTCTGAGGGCTCCCTCTGGCTCCAGTGCAGCAGGATGACACCTCAGTGTGCACCGACACCAGTCACTTTCTTACCTCCGCAGCCAGCCGTCTGCTGCTGCCTCCCAGGGCTGCTCGCTGGCCCTTTCTCTGCTCACTTTCTCCTCTGAGGCCACCCTTGGCTCACGGGTACCTCAGAAGCCACAAGGCTTCTCACTGTGCCCAGGATCTTGTGAGTGTCCCCAAGTTGAAGCAGAGTCAGTACTCGGAGCACAAGGGACACGGTCCATGATGACATTGCCGTAAAGCCCATTGACAAGGCCGAAGGCCGGAGCTCTCTACCGGGAGAGGTGTCCAACCCTCTGTGGGTGTCAGGCAGGATGCACTCTTCCTTGGGAGACTTTAAACTGGGACAGATACCGAGTCATCTGCAGTATTGAGGTTCTGCTCTTCAACCACAGACACAGCACAGGCTTGCAGTGAGAATGCCGGCCTTGATCTTGAGTGGCCTCTCTGACTGACATCTGACAGCCACTAGCTCAAAGCTTAAGAGGGTGGGTGGCCAGGCTGGAGTTGGCATCTGCATTTTGTGCTGTGTGCTTATCAAATGTTGTTTTAGTTTTAGGGATATTGAATAACTCTTCCCCCAAAACAATGCATTTGGTGGCCATCCTGTTCCTGGTCCTCAGTTTTTTCACGGCGCTGCTGAGTTCCGGGTTCACCTTCTACAACAGCATCAGCAACCCCTACCAGACGTTCCTGGGGCCGATGGGCGTGTACACCTGGAACGGGCTGGGTGGTGAGTACCCGCAGGGGCTGCTGGGCCCTCTCTCTCTCTTTCTCTCTCTCTCTCTCTCTCTCTCTCTCTCTCGCATGAAAACACACGCTGTCACGTCACACGTGGAAACTGCAAGGACCTGGCTCTTCTCTGGACTCTTAGGCTCATCTTTTGTCCATCTGCAGCCTTTGCTAAGCATCTCTGGAAACAGAATTTTGTTCGGAATGCGCTGGTGAGGAGGCTTATGTGCCGGCTTTGGCTTTTGAGAATCTAATGTAAGGAATCAAATGAAATGCACAGAAGTCACAAGAAAATTTACGGGACCTGCTGCATGCTGAGTTCCAAACCAGGTCTGTGGGTGCACGGGGGCACTCACCACACACCTGCTCACACGCACACAGATGCACACGGACACACACATGCACACACCCGCTCACACGCACACGGATGCACACACCTGCACACACCTGCACACACCTGCTCACACGCACCCACATGCACACAGGAGCACACACACACACACCTGCTCACATGCACACGGATGCACATGGGAGCACACACACACCCCCACTCACACGCACCCACACGCACACGGCCGCACACACGCACACACCGGCTCACATGCACCCAAATGCACATGGGAGAACACACGCACACACCGGCTCACACGCACCCACACGCACACGGGAGCACACACGCACACACCTGCTCACATGCCCACACGCACACGGCCGCACACATGCCCACACCCGCACACATGTACCCACACGCACACGGCTGCACACATGCACCCACACGCACACGGCTGCACACACGCACACACCCGCACACATGCACCCACATGCACACGGCCGCACACACACACACACCCGCACACATGCACCCACACGCACACGGCTGCACACATGCACCTACATGCACACGGCTGCACACATGCACCCACACGCACATAGGTGCACACATGCACACACCTGCTCACATGCCCACACGCACACGGCCGCACACATGCCCACACCCGCACACACGCAGCCACACACACACGGCCGCACACATGTACCCACACGGACACGGCTACACACATGCACCCACACCCACACACACGGCCGCACACATGCACCCACACGCACACAGCTGCACACACGCACACACCCGCTCACACGCCCACACGCACACGGGAGCACACACGCACACACCTGCTCACACGCACCCTCACGCACACGGCCGCACACATGCCCACACCCGCACACATGCACCCACACACACACACACGGCCACTTACATGCACACATGCACACACATTTGATTTTTTGCCTTCGTATGACTAGAGTCCATATGGGTTCCACACAGGACAAATCTGCACAGCTGTGACACAGGGCTACAAATAATGTCAATGAAGAGAATGTGGGGCCAACACGCTCCTTGGGGGCTGCCTGCGAGCCCGGGGCATGGCTGTGGGGTGCTGCTTGGCTGTCTTGCTGTGTCGTGGGCAGAGTGCTGTGATGAGGATGGCGCCCCAACGGGAAGTGGGCCCCATTTTTCACTCACTGGGCTTTGGGCTCTTCCTGGGCATGGCCGGGGCTCTGTGGCCACCACATCTGCCCAGAGGCAGGGCCAGTGGGTTCCTGTGCCCCGGCCAGCTGCCTTCATAGGCACCCGGTTTCTCCTGCTCTTTCTTCCTCTGCTGTTGAAACCAGACCTTGGGGATGAAGCCCATGACCTTGGGGGTCAGGGGAGGGCTCCTGAGTGGCTTCCAGGTGAAATGTTCTCACACAGGACAGAAACTTCCAAGCATGGGAAAGATACTTTGGATGTAGAAATGTCAGGAAGCCTTAGAAGGAACTGTGGGCAGTGTCGTCCCATCTTCTCTGGAAGGCCCCACACTAGGCCATCTGGGAGAACAACTGGCTCTCCAGTGGGGCAGGGGACAAAAGGGAAAGTAGCCCTGGGTGGCTCCCGCCGTGTAAACCCATCCGAGCTCCCTGCAGCAGGTCGCTGAAGGTGCAGCGGACATGTACTAGTGGCCCCAGCACTACACAGGGTACGGGACAAAGGGTGTTTAGACTTGAGAGGGGAAACTGTCAGGTATTCACCTGGGACTATTGGTGGAAACTGGGACCAGCCCAGGCAAACCTGCAGGGTCACATCACACACTGACACCTCAACTCCGAGGATTCTGGGGTCACGCGGGTGGCTTGGTCACGTATGACCAGCTGCTTCCTTCCTTTCTGTGCTTTTACTCCCTGGTAGTAAAAACAACAAGCCCCCCAATTTAATGAGCATCCACGGTGGGCTCAGCAGCCCTCCCTGCACAGTGAATGTTACTGTTTCGCCTGTTTCTCCCGGTGTAGCCGGGTGTCAGAGGTCAAGAGACTTTGGTTATAAACTTAGATATTTCACCCGAAGGCCAGGGCTCCTGCCCAAGCGATTTCTGTGATTATAGTTCTCCTCAGTCAACCAAACCACAGGCAAACCTATCGGCTCTCATTGCCAGGGTGAAGAAACAGATTGTTTTTATTTTTGCTCATGTCATAAAGTAAGAGAATCAGGGGCTTCAGGCTCAGCTGAATCCGGGGTCTTGGCCCATGTCATACACTCTTTGCTGTCATCACCTCATCTCTCTTTTTAGTTATTAAATCATAAACACACAGACCACGTATACATTAATGCGTTTATGGCATCACCCCATCTCTTGATTTCTTCAGTGTCTGCTGTCCCTGAACAGGCAAATCAATTCTCTCAGAGGTAGGGTGACTACTGACCTCCCTTAAAGACTTATTTCCAAAATATTAAGAGAATGTCCTGGGCGGATTTGCACTAAAATTGTCTTCCTGTCATCCCTCCACCGAACTCTTTTTGCAGAAGGGTTGAATTCGTCAGCTGACCCCCCAGTTGGCGAAGGTCACCTGCCCAGCCTGAGCTGAGGCTGGACCTGGCCCTTCTGCAGGCCCAGGGGTGAGTGGGGAGGAGGAGCAGGCTCTGAGAAGAGAGGCAGGTGTCAGCACAGAGTGGAGGGCAGACGTGGGGTAGGCGGAGCCCAGAGGCTTCCCTGAGGCTGCAGCTTCCACACCTCCAGTGTGCACAGCCGAGTGCAGGGGGCTTCACATGGGGCAGAAGCATGATGCAAGTTTGTGCAGGAAAATATGAAACCCCAGACGCCAGACAGCCCCCAGCCCCACCTACTTCTATCAACAAAGGATTGTGTGGTGGGGAGAGAATTCCTGCCACATTCCTTTACTGGCTCAGGGGCAAGTTCCAACACACAGAGGGAGGCTGTGGGGAGGGCAGGGAAACCATCTGAGAGGCTGGCGTGTGTGGAAGAGACTGCACTCGGACACGGGTCAGTGCAGACTTTGAGCAGCTTCAGCTCCTCTCATTCAATGAGCCAGACTTTGCCCTGAGTTGTTTCTTGGGGACTTCCGATCTTCTTCATTGGTGCTTTAGGTCTTGGAGAACTTAGTGGAAACTGTTCCCAGGAGGTGCAGCCTGTAGAAGAGCTTGTTTCCACCGGGGTGCATCCGGCCTTGGGCCACTGCTAGAGCAGGCCGGCTGGGGCAGGGCAGGGGACACCTGGGAGTCCTGGGGCCAGAGGGAAGTGCTGCCAGCCTCCCAGGGGGGCTAATCCAAATGCTCCTGGGCTCCCAGATTCTGGGTGCGGAGGAAGTGGGTTCCCCAGCTTATTTCTGACGCTTTGAGGAGAAAAGTAGCAGTGTCGTCTGTCACCTCCCAGGGTCTTGTGCCTGCCATCCATACCACACTGGGTAGAAGGGACCCTGGCCACAGGGCATATATCTGTAGACTGTGAGAAGGTCAGAACCAGAGAGAACTCTACAAGCTGTCTGTTCTAAATACATTTGTGCCTCAGCCAAGCAACCCAGAGAGTGGACAGCATCACATGGCATAAGGGTCACAGGCTGGGACAGAGCCAGTGTTCCTGAGTCTTAGGGAGCCCCTCTTCTGCCCCAGGGCATCCTCCAGCCCCCAGAAAATCCTCTATGCCTGAAATCTGGAGATGCCAGACAGGCAGAGGCTCTGGGCGTCTTGTCTCTACAAGGACACACGTTTGCTTTTTGAGTCTGTGTCAGCCATTCCCGACTCAAATCAAAGCTCCAGGGAGCCCACTCTAGAAACAGCATGCGTATGCAACCCTGTCCTCATCTTGCCCCTTTATGATTAAGCTTTTATAAGAAACTTCACAAGAGGAAAATGAAGGGTAATTAAGGCACCCAGAGGGCTTCAGAGGACCGGGGCTTTTGTACTTGCCAATTATTAAGAAATAAAACCAGGACAGCGCGGATGAAGTTTGTCATCAAGGACTGTTCAGCATCCTCTCACACAAAACCCCTCTAATTAAGGCCTTTTGAAGGGCCGTTTGGCAAACCCCTGGGTGTGGGCTAGAGCAGGGCACATTTGACACCAAAAGGTCTGTGGAGTCCTGGGACTACGTCAGCAGATGAGGGTCCTGAAGGACTTCTGACCAGGGACTTCCCGACAGCCACCCACGCCCGGTCAGACCCACTGGGCGAGACTGCTCAGCTGCCTCGGCACAAGTCTTACGACAGGCTTTTTGAGACACGATTCATAGACCATCTAGGACCCACTGTAGCATACACCCATCCAATTCCGTGGTTTCCAGTAGGTTCCCAGATGTGTGCACCCACCACCACGGTCAGATTCAGATTTCATCATCGCAGAGGGAACCCCCTGCCCTTTGTCTATTCACTCCTCCCGGCCCACTCCCAGCCCTAAGCACCCAGGAGTCTGCTTTATGTCTCCTCCTCATCCCCATCTCCAAGAAGCCACACACCACCCAAGTTCGTACAGCTGGGGCCTGTGGCCCAGGCCTCTCTGACTCCAGACCACGTTCCTCTCACCAGACTAAAGTGGCTCTCCAAGGTCCGCAAACATTTCGAGAACTAAAAATTCTCTTCCTAGAGGAAGTTGTGAAGAATGACAAAGAGAAGATAAAAAAATTAACTATCTTCTAAAATGAGTTTAGTAGGGAGATTTTTCTGGTTAAATGCCGTGTCCCATGGGATTGTATGGAAGGCAACCTAAGCTCTTGACCTGGCATCTATGGCTCTCTCAGTCAGTCCCATGTCCACACCCAGTGCGTAGGGCCACAGGGAACTCTCCCTGGCAGCTGAGCCCATCTTTTAAAGTCCTGATTACTGGGGGCACAATGCCTACCACAGGGCTTTGTTGAAGCTGCTCCTTCTATCTGCGATGCTGAGTCCTTTCTCAGCCTTTCCAGGTTTTGTCCACCCACCCTGACCTGTCTAGACAGTTTTCCATGGACTCTCCTGTTCACTCACCATCCATTCACCCATCCCCCCGCGCACCTGCTACACATTTCCCTGCCCTAGAGGTGGGCTATTCGGTTGATCAGTTGCCCAGCAAGTACTTCCCAAAGGACTGGAGCTAGAATCTTTGCTCTTGGCCCACACGGCCCTGCACAATACTCAGCATTTTGTGCCTAGAAATCTAATCTGTGCTTTACAGTTTCTTTTACATTCTCCTTAGTGCTTAAAATAGTGTACACACCAGTGTGGATATTCAACAAATGCCACAGAGTGGTGTTTTTCACCCTTTTCTATCTCACAGCACACTTGAACCTATAGTTAAACTTCCACTTAAATTTACACTTAAATTATGTTGATAATTTTACACTTAAATTATGTTGATAATTTTACACTTAAATTATGTTGATTAAAAAAGTAAAAAAATATAAAATCTGACTGTCCAAAAAAAAGAGTAAAAAAGAATATACTCACTATGTTTTGAACTTCTTTCAAAAAAAATTTAATTAATAATCTTAAAAATTTTTTGAGGCACACCTGGGATCCTCTCATGGCACACCAGTGTGCCACAGCACGGTTGTTGAAAATGAGTGACATTAAACAACGTACCACTGTGTCGTTTATGAAACTTACTTTTTTTCCAGTGCTCTTCATCTTTCTGACCATGGTGCTGTTCGTGGGGAACACACAGTCCAACCGTCTCTCTGAAGAGCTGTTCCATGTGCTCTATCCCATGGCCATCAGTCATGGAGTGACCCACAGTTACGGATACTCATTTTGGCTCACCCTGCTTGTCATTCTCCTAAATGTCATCACCGTGGTCATTGTCATTTTCTACCAGAAGGCCAGATACCAGCGGAAGCAGGAGCAGAGAAAGCCGATGGAATCTGGCCCCAGGGATGGGATGTTATTCTGAATTCTGCCTCACATCATCTCAGGGTGACGTCCCCTCCACTCCCTGAGGATGGAGTGGTTCATCTAGGTAATCGGCGTGGTAAAGTGACTGTCACTTGTAATAGCTTTTGTCTTTCCTGGCACTATGTTCCCCACAGACGCTGTGCCCTTGGAAAGAGATGTTCCCACAAAGTTGGGGAAACAGGTGGGAAAAGTTTCAGTCTCTGCAGAGTTCAAAGTGGCAGAATGAGCCTGAGCCTGAAGACGTTTCTGCCCCAGTCTCATGACCTGAAATAATAAAGGCCTGTGCTATGCATGTCCCTCCAGTGGTGGAAGCACTTTCGCACCTGTAGCCTCAGTCTTCTCGGGAGCAACCTGGTATTTTTATTCTACTCTATGAGTAAAGACTTCTAGGCACAGAGAGAATCAGAGCTTGCCTTCCAGGACCAGGTGCTGTAGCAGAGAGGAGAGACCTTGGCAGGACTGGCTTGGGCCTCTGCACCCTTGGTTGCTGGCATAACTTATCCAAGAGTGGGTTAAAAAAAATGCTGATATGTGAACCCCAAACCACATGTTTGGAGTTCTAAGATGAGGTTTTTGAAAGAAAGAGATTAGATGTGAGAAAGTCAAAGAAAGATAAAAATCATGGCCTATGGGTCTATAAGCCAAAAGGGCTAAATATTACATTTTTGGTTTAACAGCATGTGGGTGAATTCAAAATGGAATGAAACGTTGCAGCAAGTTCTAGCTGCTGCCTCCCCGTCCACCAACCTTCTGCTTAGTTACCGTGGGTGGGTGTTGGTGGAGCTGGTCAGGTGGGAGCGCTTCGCCCATCTGCAGACAACTCCCGCAGAGGCTGAGGAAGCTCTGGGTTACAGCACCATGGCTGGCGGGCACTCCCTCCTGAGCCAGGTCCCAGCACATGAGGAGCACGGCTGTGAGGCTGCCCTTTAGGAAAAGGCGGGTAGAAGTTCCTGGTTGTATGAGAAGACAGTGGCCAACCAGGAAAAACTTCAAAAAGATACCAGAATGAATTCAATCTTCTCTGCCAGTAAGATATTTTCCCAGAAAATTACCTCCCCAGTCTTTAGAGCCTGAGTATCCCACCAGTTAGCCAGCTTGAAGACTGAGATGATTCTAAAGTGATCACCTTTCCCGCCTTGATAGAGTATCACCCAAAGCAGCAGAATTTCCTGGGTATAAATCTGCAGAGCAGCAGCTCTTTGGATAGAGAATATATCACTTGTGAAGCTCCCAGGGTCGATGACCTTCTTACTTATTATGTTTTTAACATGACTTTCTTACTTATTATGTTTTTAACATGACCTTCTTACTTATTATTTTTTTAACATGGTGTCTTAGGAATAACATTTTTCATTCATGCATTGAGTATCTGTGATGTGGCTGGTGTGCGCGGGGTGCTAACCTGGCTGTTTGCTCCCATGAAGCTCACTGTTGAAGACAGACAATCAAAGACCAGTTATTAAATTTCACTTAAAACAGATACTTAGTCACACAATTGCATGATTCTTTGGAAGAATTACCTCCCGCTCAAAAATTCTACTAATTCAAAGTTACTCCTGTATTAATTTATGAAACTTTCAATGTATTTTGAAAAATCCAATTAATAGTAAAAATTCTCTAAATACTTTGCACCTAGAAACATTTATTTTCTTTAAAAGTTTGAATTTTACACCAGATTTTGATAATATGGGCAAGTAATAAAGAGGAAAATGTGCAGGTGACAAACCCATCCGGATAATTGCTAACTAGAGACTCACATGGGGGACTGGTGCGCTTGGCATTACATCATGGAAAGACCAGGCGTTCACTCAGCCCAGCGTTTCAGCAGAGCTTGGCTTTCTTGGGGGACAAATTGTCTTAGTCCTTGTATTACACATGAGCTTTATGGAAACATTTAAAGCACAGGAGTCAGGTGAACAGATCTGTTTCATACTTCACAAGATGAAGAGAATGGCCCTCCAAACGTGTTTGAAGATGGAAGGTGATGAAACTACAGGTGCACACTCACAAATCTTGTTAAGCACAAATGAGAGTTCTGTACTATTCACAAGCACAGGTAGCCCTGAAGGGTACAGAACGGGCCTCTTTGTCCCAGCCTACAAGATGGGTCTTTTAGTAAACGTTCATGACACAATGAGGCCGACTAACATGTTTTTCAAAGAAAAAGTTACCATGGGGTATTAATTTGCTGTTTTAAAACAACTGTATCCATGTGCATTCTCTTATATTTGGAGTAAGGGATTCTTCTGAAACACTATTTTGGAGGGTTCTGAAGTTTCTATGTAATTAGACTATTTCAGGTGTCATGACATGGCCCCTAATTAACCTCATCCTGTTATGATGAACTGGGTTCATCCCTATTTGCAAAATAAATGAGTTATATAAATTATTGTGTTTTTCATATAGTCTACAATGATAACTTTAGAGAAATCTTCACACTGCTGTCAAAGTGCGTGGGTTTGGCTAATGAGCTGAGGTGGTAGGCAAGCAGGTTACCCCAGGGGAGCTCTGCTGCTGTCATCAGAACTGTATTTGATGATCACAGTGAACCCTGGGGCTCAGGCAGGGCAGGGCATCTCCCCTTTTACAGGACACTGTAAAGGGTTAAGGAGTAATCTCACTGCCAAGCTCACATGGCCACGCATGACCGGCCCTGCCCGGTCTGCATGTGGAGTCTCAGGTCCACTCACCATTGACCTTCTGAGGCTGCTCAGCCTCTCAGAGACCCTGAGAACCTGCAGATTCTACAACAGGCAAGTACATGGCAAGCAAGTTTCCAGAACAGTCTCTCCCTCCTTGCCCAACACCCACCCAGCATGCCTCTGTCTCTTACGTAGGAACAGACAGTCTGTGTAGACTTGAACCCAGGCTCCTAGCTGCCTAAGCTGTTGTCTTTCTACAGCCTGGTCAGGGCCACAGGCATGGTGTCGGGAATCAGCGACAGATCAGAGCCAGGAGCCCTTCTGACCCTGAAATTCCAGCTTGCAGGGAAGCTGCGGCTCCTCTGGTCCCTGTACCCTCTGAACCCTCCTGTCTCGTGGGGTTCAGGCAGATGAGGTCATTCAGCCAGTGGGGTGGAAGGCTGACCCCTCGTAACAATGGAGGGTGTGTCTGCTCTGTAATCCTCCCCTTGTCGCCACCCCAGAGGCCCCCACCTCCAGGACTTGGGCACACAGTGGAATCTCAGAGCCGGCAGACACCTCCTCTCTCTGGGCCTGCCTTTCCTCAGGAATGGAAAATAAATCCCAAGTGATAGAAATGACAATCAGTGTAGGATTATGTAGGAAAATTCTGGAGTTGGGCCGCCTGAGATCTGCTACTCATGACTCCAAAAAGCTCCTTAAGCTCAGTAAGCCTCATATGTGAGGCTCTAATCATCTGTGAAGTGGGATAAGGACAGCAGGCTTAGTGCGGGCTGTGAGAGAGTTAACAGGGAGTCCTGCCCTGGGCAGCTGAGGCGGAGTCATCCCTCTTGCAGAACTGCAAAGGCCAGGCCAAGGCCACCACCCTTACCGACCACCACGGCAGGCCATGTTAATTCCTTTGTTCTATAAACAAAGAAGCAATAAGCCCAAAACTTAAGCCAGAGGGATCAATGGACTTGCTGAGGAACCCAGAGCTGGTGAGTGGCAAAGTGGAAGGAAAGCAGGCCCTTTTATTCCCACGCTTGATCAGATCCACCAACCCTGCGTCAGGCCCGTGGAAAGTGCCAGGGTGGAGTCAGGGAGGGGAGGAAGGACCCTCACTGCTCCAGGAGCCCTGGCCCCCACAGGAAGTCTGGCGTTCCCGGGGTGCCTCGCAAGAGCTAAAGCTGCACGGAAACCCATTTATGGATCCTATTGTATGTCCTGTTCATTCTAAACAAAAGGAGGCAACTTGCTCAGGCATAGGCTTCTGATCTGTTTCTAGTAAATCCTCAGGTGGCCTGGGTGTCATCCCAAGGCAGGGTCGGGGTCTCCTCCTCCAGAAGGGATCCATGCTGGGACCCTGGGGGGTCTGTGGCACTGAGCGTGCCTTAGCCCTGCCGGGGATCCGCCGGTCCTGTGATGCTGTGCCCTTCCTGCTGCGGGTCCTCATCCCCTCAAGGACTGAAATCACAGCCCTGGTCAGAATTTCAGGCAGTGTCCTTGTTTAAAAGGAAAAAAGAATTTATCTTTGTGACAGGCTTTCGATGGTGAAAATTATTTATATTCAAAAGGTTAAATGTTTAGTGAAAAAGAAAAGTTTAGGTAGGTATGCCTTGCATTTTATGACTGTTCATTTTAAACAAACTACTTTTAAAAAGAACACATATCCTACTTCTTGGTTCCCCTCCTGTCAAGAGGAAGGTAGACTTTTTAAACTTGACCCTTGGTGGAATCACCTGCTCCTCTGGCTATGTTGAAACACATCACTTCCACTTTGGGCTCATACAAATCGCTGCTCCTGAAGGGGAAGTGTCTCCTTTTATTCAGTGCAGAGAGGAGTTGGGTGCTCCAAGGATCTTCCAGAATAGTGTGTGGCTCCTGTCGTCATGGCTCTGCCAGCAACAGTGACCACAAGTGCTGTTTCCCACAAGGCAGGCCTTAGGGTGCTATAAGAGCTGTAAGCATGAGATTGTACTAAGTCCCCACAGCAAGGATGTGTGTGCCGTGTAATCAATCCCATTTTACAGATGAACCACTGCGGCCTACATGGGTTAATAGCGTGCCACCAGCCCACAAGGCAGAGGCCACGCAGGGGTTCCAATGCAGACCCATCTGCCAATGTCTCCTGGGGGGCCCCTGGCTGGAGCTAATAACCGGACAGTGGCACCGTGTGTGTGCATGAAAAGGTTGTAATAAGTCTGACGTGCACATCCAACTACTGGACCTTGGCCTCCATCAACTGCCCCCGCGGCTGTGTCCTGTTGAGTAACTGGGCATTCTGGATTCTTGCAGTATATAAACAGGTAAGCATTCACGTTTTGGCTAAAAATGCAACTGTGTGCCCCAGACACTACACACCCAGTTACCCTCCCTGTCTTCCCAGACGCTTCAGGGACTCAGGATGGATGAACCTGTCCTGGATGACACCAATCACAGTTGTAAGTAGGAATCACAACACTGTGGCTGGGGGTAAAGCACAGATAGCACACACCCGTGTGTTCAGAGACTTGGTTTCAGTGACCCGTCAGTGAAGAAATGTTTGCTGAGCATTTACTGCATTTAGGACCCAGAGGCAAGAGCTGGGATACCAGGAGCACACGTGGCAGTCAAGGAGTGTAAGGCGCAGCCGGACGGACAGGTGTCAAATCCATGGCACGGGGTGATGCTCGAAGCAGAGTGACTGGGAGCTCCGGAGCATCTCCAAGGGAAACCTGAACTAATGCTTCCTGGAGGAAGAGGTGGCCTCAGCTCCACCACACACCCTGCTTTATTATTTAAAAAATAAGTTGAAGGATAGAAGATTTGAGGAACCTTTAAGGATGTTTTTCTTTTTAATTTCATAGAGTTTATTTTTTAAAGAAATATTTACATAAACAGCAGAAGTGAAAACCTTAACATGGATGAAGGGCCCTCAGGAGCTTTTGTTTATGTGAATATTTATCAATATTTGCCACAGTAGGAATTAGACAGTCATTCACAATAAGTATTTTTATTTATTTGAAATAATAAACCCGTTACATATTACTATAGGTAATATATTTCAATAGAAATGATCACATTTTTAAAAGAAAAAATAATTTAATGAGAAGAAGGACATTCTTTTCATTTGGGGAAATCTCTTTGATATTTGGCTTAATAGAAGCAGTTAGATTCTCATATCTGCTTCGCTTTTGATCTGTCATAAGTTATTTGGGCTGAAGAAAGTCTGACTCACAGTAGAGATATATCACAGTTAGAATGAGGAGAAGTATTTCAGTAGCCTTTTTAGATAACTGTGGACATCCTTTAACACTCCACCAAAACTTGGAAAGGGATGGTCACTTAGAGGCCAGTTGCCATGTGGAATCTGGAACTGTATTAGCAAACATTTCCTTCTCCTGGGTCTCGGTGCTAAGAATGGATCTTTTATCCATTCACAATTTTGTAACCTTGGGAAAATGCTGATTCACCGTCTTACGCAGGTCTTCACAACACACATTGTTCATAAACATAAAAAACTCATGTTCATTTAATAGCACCACCAATCTCATCCAAAAAGTCTCTACCTAGGGTGGCGTCTGTGGCTCAGTGAGTAGGGCGCCGGCCCCATATACCAAGGGTGGCAGGTTCAAACCCAGCCCCGGCCGAACTGCAACCAAAAAATAGCCGGGCGTTGTGGTGGGCGCCTGTGGTCCCAGCTGCTCAGGAGGCTGAGGCAGGAGAATCGCGGAAGCCCAAGAGCTGGAAGTTGCTGTGAGTCCTGTGACGTCACGGCACTCCACCAAGGGTGGTAAAGTGAGACTCTGTCTCTACAAAAAAAAAAAAAAAGAAAAAAGAAAAAGAAAAAAGAGAGAAGCTAGTGATTTCATGGTGGCAAATACAAGTTTTCCAAAAGTGAAAATTAGATCCTTGGCAACAAATACCATTAGCTGTTTCCCTTCAAGTGTCAGATTCACTTAATTCATTTCCGAGGAAATGTTGCCAAATATACAAGGTTGAAACATGGAGTGTCAATCATCTCTTTAAGTAAGAATGGAGTTTCATGGGGATCACAGTTAGTGTAACTCACGTGTGCTTTTCCTAGAGGCGGCCATACTCCCACCTGTAGCAAACATGCTTTATTTATGGTTGTAATTACATTAAAGTGTTCCTAACTAAAACTTTCCTCCCCGCCCCCTAAGTCTGTGTTGGTGATGAACCCAATGGCAGCTTGTCTGTTCAAGTATTTATCTAGTAAAAAAGCAAGTGGCATCTCGGTATTATAATGTAGCTATTGTAAAGAAGTTCTCACTTTACAGACCCCCCGGGAGTCTGGATCCACTCTCTGAGAACACTGAGAACAGCTGCTATAGGTATCTTCCACCTAACCCTGCCACTCTGGAATGAGGGCGGTAAATACAGTGTATTAAATAAACGTGACACATCTGATTTTAGTCTTCCCACCAATTAGGCTTTGATATAGAATTCCCTGGAGTAGGGTTCTGGATCTGTAGGACATCCTTCTATTTATTTTTTTATTATTTAATTCCCTGAAGGTAGGTTCTTAGACTTAGGCCCCTTCTCCAAAAGGTGATCAGTGGAGACCAGCCTAAAATCCAACTTAGCCTGATAACTTGGAGTTTATATCTCCATTTAAAAGTATTTGAATAGCTACTCACTGATTTAGTGAAAACCATCTGACCATCTCAGGAGTCCTCAGCATCGAAGTTTGAAGGTGTCAACATTTCCAATGGTCTGATCTGCTTGAAAGTGCCAGCATTTCCAATGGTTTGTCTGTGTCTAGTGTTCAGGGCCCCATCCCATCTGGCGCGATGCACCTGTTGTGTGGTCAGTCTCTGTGCGGCTTCCCAAGGCCCTGACCCATCCGGCCTATTATAAACTCCCTGCAGCAGACCTTCTTCTATAGAGGGAGTGAGGTTGCCAAATACAAGTCTATTGGCTGTGACTGTTCTGGACTCTTTTCTTAAATTTGATTTAACTTTCTAATTTTTTTTTAAGTCTTGATGACGTTTTTACAAAATTTCAAAATCATAGTACTTTACAATACATATTTATGTTTACTTTTTTAGATATAGGGTCTTGCTCTGTTGCCCAGAGTGCAATGGTGTCATCATAGCTCACTGTAACCTCAAATTCCTGGGCTCCAGCGATCCTCCCACCTCAGTCTCCTAAGGTGCTGGGACTACAGGAGTGTGCCACCATGCCCTGCTATATATTTTTTTTTAATTTTTTCCTTAGAGACAGAGTCTTACTATGTTGGTCTCCACTTCCCAGCCTCAAGAGATCCTCCGACCTCAGCCTCCCAAAGTGCTATGATCGTAGGTGTGAGCCACTGAACCTTATCCTACACATTTCTTTTTTGTCTTCCTTCAAGAGCTTTCCTTGAACCAACTGGAAAGCGTGTAGACACAAGCTGTGCGGCAAATGCACAGCCTTCTGCTCCCGGGTTTTAAATATACAAGCCAGGCTCTGTTGTAGCAGAAACTCCCAGTAGGAAGGAGACCCCAGGACTCCACAGCATAAAACTCTGCATTTTGTCTGCTCGTCACATGCTTTCCAGATCCAGAGTATCTGCCTCCTTTGGTTTATTTTTAGGCTGAAGCATTCCATAATTTTATTTGTTTATATCTTTAAATGCAGGAAAAACAGATAAGAAAGAAAGAGGAATAATTTTATTGACCGTTCAAACTGTGTAAGACTAAAAATAAACTACCTGGGCTGGGTTTCAATTGCATCACCGTCTTGATCCAGATGGCCACCTGTCTAGGTCACCAGCCGTGTTCAGATCTACCCTCTGGTGAGGACAGTGGCTGCCAGAATGACCATTGTGTCAGTTGGACGATTTGCCCCCACTCAAAATGCTCTCAGAGCTCTGTATTTGTTGAGTTTCTCGATTTCTCTTTCTAGTAAATGCTGTTTTCACATGCTGCTCTTTTTTCTTTCAGTTTTTTTCTCTCTGATGTTGAGACCCTTGTTTGTTCCACTTGAAATTTGCTGGTGCTAGTGTATGTGAGCCCACAAGCCCTGGCCACGCTCCCTGGCCTCTGGCCTTCTTTCAGCAGAGCGGGAGCTCCCTTCCTGGGCGAGGCACTGGCTGAGTGCTGGACACCCAGAGATGGGAAGATGAGGGTGACGGTCATGAGCAGCAGAACCTCTGTATGGTGACCAAGCAAGGGACTGAGACAAACTGGTTGACGTGTGAGCCAGGCCTGCTGTGCTGACACGGGCCTGGGGTTCACTTTCTTGTACAGCTTTTATTAGAGAATATCTTACAAAATCATATATAATCAAAACACGGTAAAATCATACAGTATGATACAAAATCAATAGATTTACTGTGTTCTCATGTTTAATCATTCTTACTGGAAAAAGAGTCAGTGTTGTTCTGTTTCTTATTCTTATTGCACACACAAGTGGAGAGAGCCTCTCGACACCGCCACACCGCTCAGCACACCCAGGCACTTCCCACAGCCAGTGACTCCGATTGCATTAGCCGACACCTGACATCCCTTTCCTTTGGAGTCTCTGCAGTTTCTGTGTCATCCTCACTTGCTTTTCCCACTTGTCAGCTGTTTTAGGCACTTTTACACTGGTCTGTACTTTGGTCAATATCGCTCGGAAAACTGCTTCTGGGCCAGTTTCATTACAGGTCGCCTCACCGTCCGTTGTAGCCAAACCTTCAAATTCTGCTCCTTCAAAATCTGCCACGGGAGATGGACTGTCTGATGGGGACAAAACATCGCGCTCTTGCGTTGTGACAAATCCAGCTTTCTTGAAACACTTTTGTGTCATTTCTGGCTGAACTTTATTCCAAGCAGAACTGATCCAGAGGACAGCCCCAGAACATTAACCGAAGAAGAGGATGGAGTTGCTTCCACAGGCGACCACTGGCTGTGTTTAGTGATGACCCACTGTGGGAGCGGAGTCAGTACTGCATTTTAAATATTGTGATGGTGCCTTGGTTGAGAGGTTGGATTTATTTTTTTGAGACAGAGTCTCACTTTGTCATACTCAGTAGAGTGGTGTGGCATCAGAGCTCACAGCAACCTCAAACTCTCGGGCTCAAGTGATCCTCTTGCCTCAGCCTCCCAAGTAGCTGGGATTACAGGTGCCTGCCATAACACCCAGCTATTTTTAGAGATGGGGTTTTGCTCTGGCTTAGGCTGGTCTTGAACCTGTGAGCTCAGGCAATCTGCCTTGGCCCCACAGAGTGCTAAGATTACAGGCGTGGGCCACCATGCCCAGACAAGAGATTGGATTTTTGAGGCACTTGTGGGTGGCCAGGGAAGTTGTCTAATGTGAGAAGAATAGACCATTTCTTCTTCAATTTTTGATCAATACCCCATAACCAGTCCTCAGATAGGGCACCAGTCACCCAGGCACTTTTGTTTGATCTCTGTGGGCTTCAGGTTCCTGCATGTATGTGGCTTTGCTGATTTACCAGTCACCAAGGGCTTTAGTTTCTCTCCAGGTGAGCTGGTGCAAAGCAGAGCAGTGAAATGTTCTTCGGAAAGTTTTCCACTCTTATATCTGTCATCCTCCACAACAGGGCTCTTGTCAGGCATCACCCTGGAACGGAGTCCACACCCATTATCTGTAAAGCCTCTGATAAAGTCCAGAAACCTTCCAATGAACTTTCCCACAACTTCTTCAGGAACTTCACTAGACTCACCACACAAGATTCTCTGGGAGAGCTTGTGTCATAGTTTAGACACCTCAAGCCAAACACTTGACGCTTGGAAATATGTCATCCCACATTCCTGTGCAAATTTTTTTAGTAATTTTTTGGGCCATCAGTGCACAGACTTGGGTGTTACCTGCTCTCCTTTGTTTGAATCAGGTTAACGTGGCTTCACCGACTTCATCAAGGGACGTTTTCCTCCTTTTCCACGGTAGGTCTCTGCTTTCCTTACCAGACCTCCCCGTGTCCTCCTGTTCTGTGTTCTTGCTAACACCAAAATGTTCCACTGGCTTTATTTGGCTGCTGCTTTCCAGAAAATGTAGATCAACCTTTCCCTTCAGTGTCAGTTCTTGAGTTCTTTCCTTTGGGCCTTCATGTCTCCATTAACTAGAACATTTTCAGTAAGTGTGGGAATTGTGCCTACAATTCAGAGCAGTCCTTCATGTTGAAAACATCTTCCTCAACATGTGATAAACAGTAGCATATTAGAGTCCATCCAACACGTGGTAATAATAAAACATGAAAAAAGAATGTATAGTAAAGAAAAAAACAATAAAACCAAGGAGCAAAGCCCACAGGTTCTACCCCTCGGTGCAGAGTGGACTCAGCTGGTCGAGTAATGGAGGATAAATTAATATTGTGTGTCACAGTCCAAGTGGTCAAGAGACAACTTACAGAGGTGGTCAGTATAGAGGTCAGTCTCCACTGAGTACATGTGGTGCGTGTCTGGTCCATGAAAATTAGGACATCTTAGGTCCAGGTAGGAAGGTGGTCAACTATGGAGGTTCTACTATAGTGAGAGTGACATATTACAGGGGCCCAGTGGAAGGAGTAATAAGGGAGAAAAGTCCTTATAGAAGAAGACAGATGTTTACTAGGTCCTGGAAGATGAGTAGAAGATCATCGTGTACAGAGGGAGGGAAGGACGTTTGGCCCCCACCCTGGGAACCTCCCTTTGAAAACAGCTGTTTGAACCAGCTCACCAGCTATGCAAGAAGACAGCCTAGACTCTAAACAGCATTCTGAAATCTGGGCATTGGTTTTGGTCAACAATCTTGGGTCTGCTTTGGCTGATTCTAAAGACTAAATGCATCTGCCTGTAGGGTAAGGTTTTCCTTGTTTGAGGACGTCACAGTCACATGGCTGAAATGGCTAAATGGTCTCCTATAGTTAAATAGGAGCACTCTCCAAGTTTCAGATAGGTTTCTAAATTAGTTTTTCTTATGCAAGGACATAGAACTTTACAGGAACAGTATTATAAAAGGAAGCTTAGGATCTCAAGACAATGTCCATTTTGCAACTGGGACTCCTCTGAAACGGGCTACCATGTCTCACTCTGTTTCTGTGGAGAATGACATCATGGAGACACAACCATGTAACACAGGACAGACAAAGCAACTGAAAAGGGTGCTGGAGAATGTCACACAGTTAACACCATGTTGTGGGGGGAAGCAAGGTCAGATTGTGAACACACATGTCTCTGGGTGGTGGAGTGTGTTGGGTTTTATATTTGTTCCTTACACCGTCCTGTATCTCTAAATGAAAAGACGGGCGGTGCCTGTGGCTCAGTGAGTAGGGCGCTGGCGCCATATGCCGAGGGTGGCGGGTTCAAATCCAGCCCCGGCCAAACTGCAACAAAAAAAATAGCCAGGTGTTGTGGTGGGCGCCTGTAGTCCCAGCTACTCGGGAGGCTGAGGCAAGAGAATTGCTTAAGCCCAGGAGCTGGAAGTTGCTGTGAGCTGTGTGATGCCACAGCACTCTACCAAAGGGCCATAAAGTGAGACTCTGTCTCTATAAAATAAATAAATAAATAAAATAAAATAAATGAAAAGATAATCCTCTATCCTGCCGCACAGTGTCCATACATGTGGGCTCCACACCAAACAACTCTGACTCTGCACAGATACCAGCTGAGTGTCCTACACTCCAATTAATTCCGACACAATCTATTTGAAGTTAGGCTGAGCGCCCCAAGTTATGAGGGCTCGATCTCACAAAATTCCGCACACACTCCCTCCCGGCAGATGCTGATCACAAGTAGTGGGTCCCCAGGATGCTGACACTCTGTGCATCTTGGCTAAACATTAGAGGTTCCCACGGTCTCCTCCTCAGGTCTGCCGATTTGCCGTAGCAGCTCAGAGAATTCGTGGAAACACTTTCTTACTCTTACCAGTTTATCACCAAGGGGTCACCCCAGAACAGCCAAATGGAAGAGAAGCAGGGGGCGAGACCCTGCAGGGTGGGGGGTGCAGGCGCCCCTGCTGTCCTCGGGCACCATCTTCTCAGCCCCTCCTGAGCTCACCAGCCCCGAATCTCTTTGAGCCCCATCATTTGGTTTCTGGAGTCCTCACCTTACAGGTATGGTCAATAAGATCTTTGGCCCCTGGTGATTAAGTCAGTCTCCAACCCTCTCCCTCCATGCAGGTCAGGGCTGGGATGGGACTGGAAGTCCCAGCCCCCAGTCATGCCTTGGTCCTTCTGGAGACCAGTCCCCAACTTGAAGCTCTCTGGATGAGGCATCTCTGCACCCAGAAGACAGTTTCATAGAGAGTCCAAGGGTCTGAGAGGCTCTTGTGCCAGAAACTGGGCACGAAGCCCAAACATTATAACAAAAGGTGTCCCTTTCCCCAGCACTTAGGTCAGGAACCAGGACAGAGACCAAATGTATATTTCTTACTACATCCCAATTTCATACAATCAGCACATATCACATTTATATTTAGAGACAACAATCAACATTTTTCTTTTTAAAAAGGAAGATAATAGAAAATGGGGGAAATTGGTCCAGTTATTATGGGGCCTGTAGGTCTTAGAGCAGTAGCCAGACAGACAGAAAGGAGGGAAAGTGGGAGCCGTGAAGCTGGGTGGGGTGCCTGCAAAACTGGAGCCATGCTGAGACAGTCCACCCCTTAACCAAGACATCCCCACTGCAAAACTGGGGCGATGCTGAGACAGTCTGCCCTTACCCAAGACATCCCCACTGCAAAACTGGGGCGATGCTGAGACAGTCCGCCCTTACCCAAGACATCCCCACGGCAAAACTGGGGCGATGCTGAGACAGTCCGCCCCTTACCCAAGACATCCCCACTGCAAAACTGGGGCGATGCTGAGACAGTCCGCCCTTACCCAAGACATCCCCACTGCAAAACTGGGGTGATGCTGAGACAGTCCGCCCTTACCCAAGACATCCCCACTGCAAAACTGGGATGATGCTGAGACAGTCCGCCCTTACCCAAGACATCCCCACTGCAAAACTGGGGCGATGCTGAGACAGTCAGCCTCTTACAGATCGGAAGAGCCTCGGGTAGGGAACGCGTGTCCAAGTCTGTGTAGCTCT